>CATKUP010000368.1:0-265000 GCA_949786385.1 Onychomys leucogaster
GTTAGAGGACCAGTGCATTCTATCTGTTTCAGATGAAGATTTGGACTACATATACTCCGTATGTGTAGGAAACACCGTTCTTTTGTTCTGGGAACACTCAGATTTCCTGCTGTATTAGAGATTCTAGAAAGCAAGAGCGTGCTTCTCGCTCTAAAGCAGAGTGTGATCCATGGATGAGAACTATGCTGTTTGTTTCACTTCAGAAATGGAGTTAAATCCCAGGCTCTGAATCTTCCTACAAGCAAGACTTCGTTTCAGGCAAGTCCAGTCACTTTTCTGCTCAAATGAACTACAAAGTTCACAAAGCTCACACGTTTCTCATCTTAACTGACAAGCATTGGATGTTAGAGGACCAGTGCACTGTATCAGTTTCAGAATCAGAGTTCGACTAGATATGGTCCATATGTGTAGGAAACACCCTTCTTTTGTTCTGGGCACACTCAGATTTCCTGCTGTCTTAGAGACTCTAGGAAGCAAGAGTATGCTTCTTGTTCTAACGCAGAGTGTGATCAATGGATGAGAACACTGCTGTGTGTTTTACTTCAGAAATGGAGTTAAATCCCAGGCTCTGAGCCTTCCTACAAGCAAGACTTCGTTTCAGGTAAGGGCAGTCAGTTTTCTGCTCAAACGAACTACATCGTTCACGAAGCTCACACGTTTCTCATCTTAACTGACAAGCATTGGATGTTAGAGTGTCAGTGCTTTGTATCAGTTTCAGAAGCAGATTTGGACTACATATAGTCCATATGTGTAGGAAACACCGTTCTTTTGTCCTGGGCACACTCAGATTTCCTGCTGTATTAGAGACTCTAGAAAGCTGGAGTGTGCTTCTTGCTCTAAAGCAGAGTGTGATCCATGGATGAGAACTATGCTGTGTGTTTGCCTTCAGAAATGGAGTTAAATCCCAGGCTCTGTGTCTTCCTGCAAGCAAGACTTCGTTTCAGGTAAGAGCAGTCACTTCTCTGCTCAAACGAACTACATCGTTCACTGAGCTCACATGTTTCTCAACTTAACAGACAAGCATTGGATGTTAGAGGACCAGTGCTTTGTATCAGTTTCAGAAGCAGAGTTGGTCTAGATATGGTCTGTATGTGTAGGAAACACCGTTCTTTTGTTCTCAGCAAACTCACGTTACCTGCTCTCTTAGATACTCTAGAAAGCAAGATCGTGCTTCTTGTTCTAAAGCAGAGTGTGATCAATGGATGAGAACACTGCTATGTGTTTCACTTCAGAAATGGAGTAAAATCCCAGGCTCTGAGTCTTCCTACAAGAAAGACTTCGTTTCAGGTAAGGACAGTCACTTTTTTGCTCAAACGAACTACATCTTTCACGAAGCTCACACGTTTCTCAACTTAACTGACAAGCATTGGATGTTAGAGGACCAGTGCATTGTATCAGTATCAGAATCAGATTTGGACTACATATAGTCCGTATGTGTAGGAAACACCGTTCTTTTGTTCTGGGCACACTCAGATTACCTGCTGTATTGGAGACTCTAGAAAGCTAGAGTGTGCTTCTCGCTCTAAAACAGAATGTGATCCATGGATGAGAACTATGCTGTGTGTTTCCCTTCAGAAATGGACTTAAATCCCAGGCTCTGTGTCTTACTACAAGCAAGACTTCGTTTCAGGTAAGGGCAGTCACTTTTCAGCTCAAACGAACTACATCATTCACTGAGCTCACACGTTTCTCATCTTAACTGACAAGCATTGGATGTTAGAGGGTCAGTGCTTTGTATCAGTTTCAGAAGCAGATTTGGACTACATATCGTCCATATGTTTAGGAAACACCGTTCTTTTGTCCTGGGCACACTCAGATTTCCTGCTGTATTAGAGACTCTAGAAAGCTAGAGTGTGCTTCTTGCTCTAAAGCAGTGTGTGATCCATGGATGAGAACTATGCTGTGTGTTTGCCTTCAGAAATGGAGTTAAATCCCAGGCTCTGTGTCTTCCTACAAGCAAGACTTCGTTTCAGGTAAGAGCAGTCACTTCTCTGCTCAAACGAACTACATCGTTCACTGAGCTCACACGTTTCTCAACTTAACAGACAAGCATTGGATGTTAGAGGACCAGTGCTTTGTATCAGTTTCAGAAGCAGAGTTGGACTATATAATGTCCGTATGTGTAGGAAACACCGTTCTTTTGTTCTCAGCACACTCACATTTCCTGCTGTCTTAGAGAGTCTAGAAAGCAAGAGCGTGCTTCTTGTTCTAAAGCAGAGTGTGATCAATGGATGATTACACTGCTGTGTGTTTCCCTTCAGAAATGGAGTTAAATCCCAGGCTCTGTGTGTTCTTACAAGCAAGACATCGTTTCAGGTAAGGGCAGTCATTTTTCTGCTCAAACGAACTACATCGTTCACGAAGCTCACACGTTTCTCATCTTAATTGACAAGCATTGGATGTTAGAGGACCAGTGCATTCTATCTGTTTCAGATGAAGATTTGGACTACATATACTCCGTATGTGTAGGAAACACCGTTCTTTTGTTCTGGGAACACTCAGATTTCCTGCTGTATTAGAGATTCTAGAAAGCAAGAGCGTGCTTCTCGCTCTAAAGCAGAGTGTGATCCATGGATGAGAACTATGCTGTGTGTTTCACTTCAGAAATGGAGTTAAATCCCAGGCTCTGAATCTTCCTACAAGCAAGACTTCGTTTCAGGCAAGTCCAGTCACTTTTCTGCTCAAATGAACTACAAAGTTCACAAAGCTCACACGTTTCTCATCTTAACTGACAAGCATTGGATGTTAGAGGACCAGTGCATTGTATCAGTTTCAGAATCAGAGTTCGACTAGATATGGTCCATATGTGTAGGAAACACCCTTCTTTTGTTCTGGGCACACTCAGATTTCCTGCTGTCTTAGAGATTCTAGGAAGCAAGAGTATGCTTCTTGTTCTAACGCAGAGTGTGATCAATGGATGAGAACACTGCTGTGTGTTTTACTTCAGAAATGGAGTTAAATCCCAGGCTCTGAGTCTTCCTACAAGCAAGACTTCGTTTCAGGTAAGGGCAGTCAGTTTTCTGCTCAAACGAACTACATCGTTCACGAAGCTCACACGTTTCTCATCTTAACTGACAAGCATTGGATGTTAGAGTGTTAGGGCTTTGTATCAGTTTCAGAAGCAGATTTGGACTACATATAGTCCATATGTGTAGGAAACACCGTTCTTTTGTCCTGGGCACACTCAGATTTCCTGCTGTATTAGAGACTCTAGAAAGCTAGAGTGTGCTTCTCGCTCTAAAGCAGAGTGTGATCCATGGAAGACAACTATGCTGTGTGTTTCCCTTCAGAAATGGACTTAAATCCCAGGCTCTGTGTCTTACTACAAGCAAGACTTCGTTTCTGGTAAGGGCAGTTACTTTTCAGTTCAAAGGAACTACATCATTCACAAAGCTCACAAGTTTCTCATCTTAACTGACAAGCATTGGATGTTAGAGGACCAGTGCTTTGTATCAGTTTCAGAAGCAGAGTTGGTCTAGATATGGTCTGTATGTGTAGGAAACACCGTTCTTTTGTTCTCAGCAAACTCACGTTTCCTGCTGTCTTAGAGACTCTAGAAAGCAAATTCGTGCTTCTTGTTCTAAAGCAGAGTGTGATCAATGGATGAGAACTATGCTGTGTGTTTCACTTCAGAAATGGAGTTAAATCCCATGCTCTGAGTCTTCCTACAAGCAAGACTTAGTTTCAGGTAAGGGCAGTCAGTTTTCTGCTCAAACGAACTACATCGTTCACGAAGCTCACACATTTCTCATCTTAATTGACAAGCATTGGATGTTAGAGGACCAGTGCATTCTATCTGTTTCAGATGAAAATTTGGACTACATATAGTCCGTATGTGTAGGAAACACCGTTCTTTTGTTCTTGGCACACTCAGATTTCCTGCTGTATTAGAGAATCTAGAAAGCAAGAACGTGCTTCTTGCTCTAAAGCAGAGTGTGATCCATGGATGAGAACTATGCTGTGTGTTTCACTTCAGAAATGGTGTTAAATCCCAGGCTCTGAGTCTTCCTACAAGCAAGACTTAGTTTCAGGTAAGGGCAGTCAGTTTTCTGGTCAAACGAACTACATCATTCACGAAGCTCACACGTTTCTCATCTTAATTGACAAGCATTGGATGTTAGAGGACCAGTGCATTCTATCTGTTTCAGATGAAGATTTGGACTACATATACTCCGTATGTGTAGGAAACACCGTTCTTTTGTTCTGGGCACACTCAGATTTCCTACTGTATTAGAGATTCTAGAAAGCAAGAGCGTGCTTCTCGCTCTAAAGCAGAGTGTGATCCATGGATGAGAACTATGCTGTGTGTTTCACTTCAGAAATGGAGTTAAATCCCAGGCTCTGAATCTTCCTACAAGCAAGACTTCGTTTCAGGCAAGTCCAGTCACTTTTCTGCTCAAATGAACTACAAAGTTCACAAAGCTCACACGTTTCTCATCTTAACTGACAAGCATTGGATGTTAGAGGACCAGTGCACTGTATCAGTTTCAGAATCAGAGTTCGACTAGATATGGTCCATATGTGTAGGAAACACCCTTCTTTTGTTCTGGGCACACTCAGATTTCCTGCTGTCTTAGAGACTCTAGGAAGCAAGAGTATGCTTCTTGTTCTAACGCAGAGTGTGATCAATGGATGAGAACACTGCTGTGTGTTTTACTTCAGAAATGGAGTTAAATCCCAGGCTCTGAGTCTTCCTACAAGCAAGACTTCGTTTCAGGTAAGGGCAGTCAGTTTTCTGCTCAAACGAACTACATCGTTCACGAAGCTCACACGTTTCTCATCTTAACTGACAAGCATTGGATGTTAGAGTGTCAGTGCTTTGTATCAGTTTCAGAAGCAGATTTGGACTACATATAGTCCATATGTGTAGGAAACACCGTTCTTTTGTCCTGGGCACACTCAGATTTCCTGCTGTATTAGAGACTCTAGAAAGCTGGAGTGTGCTTCTTGCTCTAAAGCAGAGTGTGATCCATGGATGAGAACTATGCTGTGTGTTTGCCTTCAGAAATGGAGTTAAATCCCAGGCTCTGTGTCTTCCTGCAAGCAAGACTTCGTTTCAGGTAAGAGCAGTCACTTCTCTGCTCAAACGAACTACATCGTTCACTGAGCTCACATGTTTCTCAACTTAACAGACAAGCATTGGATGTTAGAGGACCAGTGCTTTGTATCAGTTTCAGAAGCAGAGTTGGTCTAGATATGGTCTGTATGTGTAGGAAACACCGTTCTTTTGTTCTCAGCAAACTCACGTTACCTGCTCTCTTAGATACTCTAGAAAGCAAGATCGTGCTTCTTGTTCTAAAGCAGAGTGTGATCAATGGATGAGAACACTGCTATGTGTTTCACTTCAGAAATGGAGTAAAATCCCAGGCTCTGAGTCTTCCTACAAGAAAGACTTCGTTTCAGGTAAGGACAGTCACTTTTTTGCTCAAACGAACTACATCTTTCACGAAGCTCACACGTTTCTCAACTTAACTGACAAGCATTGGATGTTAGAGGACCAGTGCATTGTATCAGTATCAGAATCAGATTTGGACTACATATAGTCCGTATGTGTAGGAAACACCGTTCTTTTGTTCTGGGCACACTCAGATTACCTGCTGTATTGGAGACTCTAGAAAGCTAGAGTGTGCTTCTCGCTCTAAAACAGAATGTGATCCATGGATGAGAACTATGCTGTGTGTTTCCCTTCAGAAATGGACTTAAATCCCAGGCTCTGTGTCTTACTACAAGCAAGACTTCGTTTCAGGTAAGGGCAGTCACTTTTCAGCTCAAACGAACTACATCATTCACTAAGCTCACACGTTTCTCATCTTAACTGACAAGCATTGGATGTTAGAGGGTCAGTGCTTTGTATCAGTTTCAGAAGCAGATTTGGACTACATATCGTCCATATGTTTAGGAAACACCGTTCTTTTGTCCTGGGCACACTCAGATTTCCTGCTGTATTAGAGACTCTAGAAAGCTAGAGTGTGCTTCTTGCTCTAAAGCAGTGTGTGATCCATGGATGAGAACTATGCTGTGTGTTTGCCTTCAGAAATGGAGTTAAATCCCAGGCTCTGTGTCTTCCTACAAGCAAGACTTCGTTTCAGGTAAGAGCAGTCACTTCTCTGCTCAAACGAACTACATCGTTCACTGAGCTCACACGTTTCTCAACTTAACAGACAAGCATTGGATGTTAGAGGACCAGTGCTTTGTATCAGTTTCAGAAGCAGAGTTGGACTATATAATGTCCGTATGTGTAGGAAACACCGTTCTTTTGTTCTCAGCACACTCACATTTCCTGCTGTCTTAGAGAGTCTAGAAAGCAAGAGCGTGCTTCTTGTTCTAAAGCAGAGTGTGATCAATGGATGATTACACTGCTGTGTGTTTCCCTTCAGAAATGGAGTTAAATCCCAGGCTCTGTGTGTTCTTACAAGCAAGACATCGTTTCAGGTAAGGGCAGTCATTTTTCTGCTCAAACGAACTACATCGTTCACGAAGCTCACACGTTTCTCATCTTAATTGACAAGCATTGGATGTTAGAGGACCAGTGCATTCTATCTGTTTCAGATGAAGATTTGGACTACATATACTCCGTATGTGTAGGAAACACCGTTCTTTTGTTCTGGGAACACTCAGATTTCCTGCTGTATTAGAGATTCTAGAAAGCAAGAGCGTGCTTCTCGCTCTAAAGCAGAGTGTGATCCATGGATGAGAACTATGCTGTGTGTTTCACTTCAGAAATGGAGTTAAATCCCAGGCTCTGAATCTTCCTACAAGCAAGACTTCGTTTCAGGCAAGTCCAGTCACTTTTCTGCTCAAATGAACTACAAAGTTCACAAAGCTCACACGTTTCTCATCTTAACTGACAAGCATTGGATGTTAGAGGACCAGTGCATTGTATCAGTTTCAGAATCAGAGTTCGACTAGATATGGTCCATATGTGTAGGAAACACCCTTCTTTTGTTCTGGGCACACTCAGATTTCCTGCTGTCTTAGAGATTCTAGGAAGCAAGAGTATGCTTCTTGTTCTAACGCAGAGTGTGATCAATGGATGAGAACACTGCTGTGTGTTTTACTTCAGAAATGGAGTTAAATCCCAGGCTCTGAGTCTTCCTACAAGCAAGACTTCGTTTCAGGTAAGGGCAGTCAGTTTTCTGCTCAAACGAACTACATCGTTCACGAAGCTCACACGTTTCTCATCTTAACTGACAAGCATTGGATGTTAGAGTGTTAGGGCTTTGTATCAGTTTCAGAAGCAGATTTGGACTACATATAGTCCATATGTGTAGGAAACACCGTTCTTTTGTCCTGGGCACACTCAGATTTCCTGCTGTATTAGAGACTCTAGAAAGCTAGAGTGTGCTTCTCGCTCTAAAGCAGAGTGTGATCCATGGAAGACAACTATGCTGTGTGTTTCCCTTCAGAAATGGACTTAAATCCCAGGCTCTGTGTCTTACTACAAGCAAGACTTCGTTTCTGGTAAGGGCAGTTACTTTTCAGTTCAAAGGAACTACATCATTCACAAAGCTCACAAGTTTCTCATCTTAACTGACAAGCATTGGATGTTAGAGGACCAGTGCTTTGTATCAGTTTCAGAAGCAGAGTTGGTCTAGATATGGTCTGTATGTGTAGGAAACACCGTTCTTTTGTTCTCAGCAAACTCACGTTTCCTGCTGTCTTAGAGACTCTAGAAAGCAAATTCGTGCTTCTTGTTCTAAAGCAGAGTGTGATCAATGGATGAGAACTATGCTGTGTGTTTCACTTCAGAAATGGAGTTAAATCCCATGCTCTGAGTCTTCCTACAAGCAAGACTTAGTTTCAGGTAAGGGCAGTCAGTTTTCTGCTCAAACGAACTACATCGTTCACGAAGCTCACACATTTCTCATCTTAATTGACAAGCATTGGATGTTAGAGGACCAGTGCATTCTATCTGTTTCAGATGAAAATTTGGACTACATATAGTCCGTATGTGTAGGAAACACCGTTCTTTTGTTCTTGGCACACTCAGATTTCCTGCTGTATTAGAGAATCTAGAAAGCAAGAACGTGCTTCTTGCTCTAAAGCAGAGTGTGATCCATGGATGAGAACTATGCTGTGTGTTTCACTTCAGAAATGGTGTTAAATCCCAGGCTCTGAGTCTTCCTACAAGCAAGACTTAGTTTCAGGTAAGGGCAGTCAGTTTTCTGGTCAAACGAACTACATCATTCACGAAGCTCACACGTTTCTCATCTTAATTGACAAGCATTGGATGTTAGAGGACCAGTGCATTCTATCTGTTTCAGATGAAGATTTGGACTACATATACTCCGTATGTGTAGGAAACACCGTTCTTTTGTTCTGGGCACACTCAGATTTCCTACTGTATTAGAGATTCTAGAAAGCAAGAGCGTGCTTCTCGCTCTAAAGCAGAGTGTGATCCATGGATGAGAACTATGCTGTGTGTTTCACTTCAGAAATGGAGTTAAATCCCAGGCTCTGAATCATCCTACAAGCAAGACTTCGTTTCAGGTAAGTCCAGTCACTTTTCTGCTCAAACGAACTACAAAGTTCACAAAGCTCACACGTTTCTCATCTTAAATGACAAGCATTGGATGTTAGAGGACCAGTGCATTGTATCAGTTTCAGAATCAGAGTTCGACTAGATATGGTCCATATGTGTAGGAAACACCCTTCTTTTGTTCTGGGCACACTCAGATTTCCTGCTGTCTTAGAGACTCTAGGAAGCAAGAGTATGCTTCTTGTTCTAACGCAGAGTGTGATCAATGGATGAGACAATGCTGTGTGTTTAACTTCAGAAATGGAGTTAAATCCCAGGCTTTGAGTCTTCCTACAAGCAAGAATTCGTTTCAGGTAAGGGCAGTCAGTTTTCTGCTCAAACGAACGACATCGTTCACGAAGCTCACACGTTTCTCATCTTAACTGACAAGCATTGGATGTTAGAGGGTCAGTGCTTTGTATCAGTTTCAGAAGCAGGTTTGGACTACATATGGTCCATATGTGTAGGAAACACCGATCTTTTGTTCTGGGCACACTCACGTTTCCTGCTGTCTTAGAGAATCTAGAAAGCAAGAGCGTGCTTCTCGCTCTAAAACAGAGTGTGATCCATGGATGAGACTATGCTGTGTGTTTCACTTCAGAAATTTAGTTAAATCCCATGCTCTGTGTCTTCCTACAACCAAGACTTCAATTCAGGTAAGGGCAGTAACTTTTCTGCTCAAAGGAACTACATCATTCACGAAGCTTACACGTTTCTCATCTTAACTGTCAAGCATTGGATGTTAGAGGGTCAGTGCTTTGTATCAGTTTCAGAAGCAGATTTGGACTACATATAGTCCATATGTTTAGGAAACACCGTTCTTTTGTCCTGGGCACACTCAGATTTCCTGCTGTATTAGAGACTCTAGAAAGCTAGAGTGTGCTTCTTGCTCTAAAGCAGTGTGTGATCCATGGATGAGAACTATGCTGTGTGTTTGCCTTCAGAAATGGAGTTAAATCCCAGGCTCTGTGTCTTTCTACAAGCAAGACTTCGTTTCAGGTAAGAGCAGTCACTTCTCTGCTCAAACGAACTACATCATTCACTGAGCTCACACGTTTCTCAACTTAACAGACAAGCATTGGATGTTAGAGGACCAGTGCTTTGTATCAGTTTCAGAAGCAGAGTTGGACTATATAATGTCCGTATGTGTAGGAAACACCGTTCTTTTGTTCTCAGCACACTCACATTTCCTGCTGTCTTAGAGAGTCTAGAAAGCAAGAGCGTGCTTCTTGTTCTAAAGCAGAGTGTGATCAATGGATGATTACACTGCTGTGTGTTTCCCTTCAGAAATGGAGTTAAATCCCAGGCTCTGTGTGTTCTTACAAGCAAGACATCGTTTCAGGTAAGGGCAGTCAGTTTTGTGCTCAAACGAACTAGATCGTTCACGAAGCTCACACGTTTCTCATCTTAATTGACAAGCATTGGATGTTAGAGGACCAGTGCATTCTATCTGTTTCAGATGAAGATTTGGACTACATATACTCCGTATGTGTAGGAAACACCGTTCTTTTGTTCTGGGAACACTCAGATTTCCTGCTGTATTAGAGATTCTAGAAAGCAAGAGCGTGCTTCTCGCTCTAAAGCAGAGTGTGATCCATGGATGAGAACTATGCTGTGTGTTTCACTTCAGAAATGGAGTTAAATCCCAGGCTCTGAATCTTCCTACAAGCAAGACTTCGTTTCAGGCAAGTCCAGTCACTTTTCTGCTCAAATGAACTACAAAGTTCACAAAGCTCACACGTTTCTCATCTTAACTGACAAGCATTGGATGTTAGAGGACCAGTGCACTGTATCAGTTTCAGAATCAGAGTTCGACTAGATATGGTCCATATGTGTAGGAAACACCCTTCTTTTGTTCTGGGCACACTCAGATTTCCTGCTGTCTTAGAGACTCTAGGAAGCAAGAGTATGCTTCTTGTTCTAACGCAGAGTGTGATCAATGGATGAGAACACTGCTGTGTGTTTTACTTCAGAAATGGAGTTAAATCCCAGGCTCTGAGTCTTCCTACAAGCAAGATTTCGTTTCAGGTAAGGGCAGTCAGTTTTCTGCTCAAACGAACTACATCGTTCACGAAGCTCACACGTTTCTCATCTTAACTGACAAGCATTGGATGTTAGAGGGTCAGTGCTTTGTATCAGTTTCAGAAGCAGATTTGGACTACATATAGTCCATATGTGTAGGAAACACCGTTCTTTTGTCCTGGGCACACTCAGATTTCCTGCTGTATTAGAGACTCTAGAAAGCTGGAG
Source organism: Onychomys leucogaster (assembly GCA_949786385.1). NCBI lineage: Eukaryota > Metazoa > Chordata > Mammalia > Rodentia > Cricetidae > Onychomys > Onychomys leucogaster. The sequence goes on from CATKUP010000368.1 coordinate 10,769, forward strand.
TGTGCTTCTTGCTCTAAAGCAGAGTGTGATCCATGGATGAGAACTATGCTGTGTGTTTGCCTTCAGAAATGGAGTTAAATCCCAGGCTCTGTGTCTTCCTGCAAGCAAGACTTCGTTTCAGGTAAGAGCAGTCACTTCTCTGCTCAAACGAACTACATCGTTCACTGAGCTCACATGTTTCTCAACTTAACAGACAAGCATTGGATGTTAGAGGACCAGTGCTTTGTATCAGTTTCAGAAGCAGAGTTGGTCTAGATATGGTCTGTATGTGTAGGAAACACCGTTCTTTTGTTCTCAGCAAACTCACGTTTCCTGCTCTCTTAGATACTCTAGAAAGCAAGATCGTGCTTCTTGTTCTAAAGCAGAGTGTGATCAATGGATGAGAACACTGCTATGTGTTTCACTTCAGAAATGGAGTAAAATCCCAGGCTCTGAGTCTTCCTACAAGAAAGACTTCGTTTCAGGTAAGGACAGTCACTTTTTTGCTCAAACGAACTACATCTTTCACGAAGCTCACACGTTTCTCAACTTAACTGACAAGCATTGGATGTTAGAGGACCAGTGCATTGTATCAGTATCAGAAGAAGATTTGGACTACATATAGTCCGTATGTGTAGGAAACACCGTTCTTTTGTTCTGGGCACACTCAGATTACCTGCTGTATTAGAGACTCTAGAAAGCTAGAGTGTGCTTCTCGCTCTAAAACAGAGTGTGATCCATGGATGAGAACTATGCTGTGTGTTTCCCTTCAGAAATGGACTTAAATCCCAGGCTCTGTGTCTTACTACAAGCAAGACTTCGTTTCAGGTAAGGGCAGTCACTTTTCAGCTCAAACGAACTACATCATTCACTGAGCTCACACGTTTCTCATCTTAACTGACAAGCATTGGATGTTAGAGGACCAGTGCATTGTATCAGTTTCAGAATCAGAGTTCGACTAGATATGGTCCATATGTGTAGGAAACACCCTTCTTTTGTTCTGGGCACACTCAGATTTCCTGCTGTCTTAGAGATTCTAGGAAGCAAGAGTATGCTTCTTGTTCTAACGCAGAGTGTGATCAATGGATGAGAACACTGCTGTGTGTTTTACTTCAGAAATGGAGTTAAATCCCAGGCTCTGAGTCTTCCTACAAGCAAGACTTCGTTTCAGGTAAGGGCAGTCAGTTTTCTGCTCAAACGAACTACATCGTTCACGAAGCTCACACGTTTCTCATCTTAACTGACAAGCATTGGATGTTAGAGTGTTAGGGCTTTGTATCAGTTTCAGAAGCAGATTTGGACTACATATAGTCCATATGTGTAGGAAACACCGTTCTTTTGTCCTGGGCACACTCAGATTTCCTGCTGTATTAGAGACTCTAGAAAGCTAGAGTGTGCTTCTCGCTCTAAAGCAGAGTGTGATCCATGGAAGACAACTATGCTGTGTGTTTCCCTTCAGAAATGGACTTAAATCCCAGGCTCTGTGTCTTACTACAAGCAAGACTTCGTTTCAGGTAAGGGCAGTTACTTTTCAGTTCAAAGGAACTACATCATTCACAAAGCTCACAAGTTTCTCATCTTAACTGACAAGCATTGGATGTTAGAGGACCAGTGCTTTGTATCAGTTTCAGAAGCAGAGTTGGTCTAGATATGGTCTGTATGTGTAGGAAACACCGTTCTTTTGTTCTCAGCAAACTCACGTTTCCTGCTGTCTTAGAGACTCTAGAAAGCAAATTCGTGCTTCTTGTTCTAAAGCAGAGTGTGATCAATGGATGAGAACTATGCTGTGTGTTTCACTTCAGAAATGGAGTTAAATCCCATGCTCTGAGTCTTCCTACAAGCAAGACTTAGTTTCAGGTAAGGGCAGTCAGTTTTCTGCTCAAACGAACTACATCGTTCACGAAGCTCACACATTTCTCATCTTAATTGACAAGCATTGGATGTTAGAGGACCAGTGCATTCTATCTGTTTCAGATGAAAATTTGGACTACATATACTCCGTATGTGTAGGAAACACCGTTCTTTTGTTCTGGGCACACTCACATTTCCTGCTTTGTTAGAGATTCTAGAAAGCAAGAGCGTGCTTCTCGCTCTAAAGCAGAGTGTGATCCTTGGATGAGAACTATGCTGTGTGTTTCACTTCAGAAATGGAGTTAAATCCCAGGCGCTGAATCTTCCTACAAGCAAGACTTCGTTTCAGGTAAGTCCAGTCACTTTTCTGCTCAAACGAACTACAAAGTTCACAAAGCTCACACGTTTCTCATCTTAACTGACAAGCATTGGATGTTAGAGGGTCAGTGCTTTGTATCAGTTTCAGAAGCAGATTTGGATTTCATATAGTCCATATGTGTAGGAAACACCGTTCTTTTGTCCTGGGCACACTCAGATTTCCTGCTGTATTAGAGACTCTAGAAAGCTAGAGTGTGCTTCTTGCTCTAAAGCAGAGTGTGATCCATGGATGAGAACTATGCTGTGTGTTTGCCTTCAGAAATGGGGTTAAATCCCAGGCTCTGTGTCTTCCTACAAGCAAGACTTCGTTTCAGGTAAGAGCAGTCACTTCTCTGCTCAAACGAACTACATCGTTCAATGAGCTCACACGTTTCTCAACTTAACAGACAAGCATTGGAGGTTAGAGGACCAGTGCTTTGTATCAGTTTCAGAAGCAGTGTTGGACTATATAATGTCCGTATGTGTAGGAAACACCGTTCTTTTGTTCTCAGCACACTCACGTTTCCTGCTTTCTTAGAGAGTCTAGAAAGCAAGAGCGTGCTTCTTGTTCTAAAGCAGAGTGTGATCAATGGATGATTACACTGCTGTGTGTTTCCCTTCAAAAATGGAGTTAAATCCCAGGCTCTGAGTCTTCCTACAAGCAAGGCTTCAATTCAGGTAAGGGCAGTCACTTTTCTGCTCAAACGAACTACATCGTTCACGAAGCTCACACGTTTCTCATCTTAACTGACAAGCATTGGATGTTAGAGGGTCAGTGCTTTGTATCAGTTTCAGAAGCAGATTTGGACCACATATGGTCCATATGTGTAGGAAACACCGTTCTTTTGTTCTGGGCACACTCAGATTTCCTGCTGTATTTGAGATTCTAGAAAGCAAGAGCGTGCTTCTCGCTCTAAAGCAGAGTGTGATCCATGGATGAGAACTATGCTGTGTGTTTCACTTCAGAAATGGAGTTAAATCCCAGGCTCTGAATCTTCCTACAAGCAAGACTTCGTTTCAGGCAAGTCCAGTCACTTTTCTGCTCAAATGAACTACAAAGTTCACAAAGCTCACACGTTTCTCATCTTAACTGACAAGCATTGGATGTTAGAGGACCAGTGCATTGTATCAGTTTCAGAATCAGAGTTCGACTAGATATGGTCCATATGTGTAGGAAACACCCTTCTTTTGTTCTGGGCACACTCAGATTTCCTGCTGTCTTAGAGACTCTAGGATGCAAGAGTATGCTTCTTGTTCTAACGCAGAGTGTGATCAATGGATGAGAACACTGCTCTGTGTTTTACTTCAGAAATGGAGTTAAATCCCAGGCTCTGAGTCTTCCTACAAGCAAGACTTCGTTTCAGGTAAGGGCAGTCAGTTTTCTGCTCAAACGAACTACATCGTTCACGAAGCTCACACGTTTCTCATCTTAACTGACAAGCATTGGATGTTAGAGTGTCAGGGCTTTGTATCAGTTTCAGAAGCAGATTTGGACTACGTATAGTCCATATGTGTAGGAAACACCGTTCTTTTGTCCTGGGCACACTCAGATTTCCTGCTGTATTAGAGACTCTAGAAAGCTGGAGTGTGCTTCTTGCTCTAAAGCAGAGTGTGATCCATGGATGAGAACTATGCTGTGTGTTTGCCTTCAGAAATGGAGTTAAATCCCAGGCTCTGTGTCTTCCTGCAAGCAAGACTTCGTTTCAGGTAAGAGCAGTCACTTCTCTGCTCAAACGAACTACATCGTTCACTGAGCTCACTTGTTTCTCAACTTAACAGACAAGCATTGGATGTTAGAGGACCAGTGCTTTGTATCAGTTTCAGAAGCAGAGTTGGTCTAGATATGGTCTGTATGTGTAGGAAACACCGTTCTTTTGTTCTAGGCAAACTCATGTTTCCTGCTCTCTTAGATACTGTAGAAAGCAAGATCGTGCTTCTTGTTCTAAAGCAGAGTGTGATCAATGGATGAGAACACTGCTATGTGTTTCACTTCAGAAATGGAGTAAAATCCCAGGCTCTGAGTCTTCCTACAAGAAAGACTTCGTTTCAGGTAAGGACAGTCACTTTTTTGCTCAAACGAACTACATCTTTCACGAAGCTCACACGTTTCTCAACTTAACTGACAAGCATTGGATGTTAGAGGACCAGTGCATTGTATCAGTATCAGAAGAAGATTTGGACTACATATAGTCCGTATGTGTAGGAAACACCGTTCTTTTGTTCTGGGCACACTCAGATTACCTGCTGTATTAGAGACTCTAGAAAGCTAGAGTGTGCTTCTCGCTCTAAAACAGAGTGTGATCCATGGATGAGAACTATGCTGTGTGTTTCCCTTCAGAAATGGACTTAAATCCCAGGCTCTGTGTCTTACTACAAGCAAGACTTCTTTTCAGGTAAGGGCAGTCGCTTTTCAGCTCAAACGAACTACATCATTCACTGAGCTCACACGTTTCTCATCTTAACTGACAAGCATTGGATGTTAGAGGGTCAGTGCTTTGTATTAGTTTCAGAAGCAGATTTGGACTACATATAGTCCATATGTTTAGGAAACACCGTTCTTTTGTCCTGGGCACACTCAGATTTCCTGCTGTATTAGAGACTCTAGAAAGCTAGAGTGTGCTTCTTGCTCTAAAGCAGTGTGTGATCCATGGATGAGAACTATGCTGTGTGTTTGCCTTCAGAAATGGAGTTAAATCCCAGGCTCTGTGTCTTCCTACAAGCAAGACTTCGTTTCAGGTAAGAGCAGTCACTTCTCTGCTCAAACGAACTACATCGTTCACTGAGCTCACACGTTTCTCATCTTAACAGACAAGCATTGGATGTTAGAGGACCAGTGCTTTGTATCAGTTTCAGAAGCAGAGTTGGACTATATAATGTCCGTATGTGTAGGAAACACCGTTTTTTTGTTCTCAGCACACTCACATTTCCTGCTGACTTAGAGAGTCTAGAAAGCAAGAGCGTGCTTCTTGTTCTAAAGCAGAGTGTGATCAATGGATGATTACACTGCTGTGTGTTTCCCTTCAGAAATGGAGTTAAATCCCAGGCTCTGTGTGTTCTTACAAGCAAGACATCGTTTCAGGTAAGGGCAGTCAGTTTTCTGCTCAAACGAACTACATCGTTCACGAAGCTCACACGTTTCTCATCTTAATTGACAAGCATTGGATGTTAGAGGACCAGTGCATTCTATCTGTTTCAGATGAAGATTTGGACTACATATACTCCGTATGTGTAGGAAACACCGTTCTTTTGTTCTGGGAACACTCAGATTTCCTGCTGTATTAGAGATTCTAGAAAGCAAGAGCGTGCTTCTCGCTCTAAAGCAGAGTGTGATCCATGGATGAGAACTATGCTGTGTGTTTCACTTCAGAAATGGAGTTAAATCCCAGGCTCTGAATCTTCCTACAAGCAAGACTTCGTTTCAGGCAAGTCCAGTCACTTTTCTGCTCAAATGAACTACAAAGTTCACAAAGCTCACACGTTTCTCATCTTAACTGACAAGCATTGGATGTTAGAGGACCAGTGCATTGTATCAGTTTCAGAATCAGAGTTCGACTAGATATGGTCCATATGTGTAGGAAACACCCTTCTTTTGTTCTGGGCACACTCAGATTTCCTGCTGTCTTAGAGACTCTAGGAAGCAAGAGTATGCTTCTTGTTCTAACGCAGAGTGTGATCAATGGATGAGAACACTGCTGTGTGTTTTACTTCAGAAATGGAGTTAAATCCCAGGCTCTGAGTCTTCCTACAAGCAAGACTTCGTTTCAGGTAAGGGCAGTCAGTTTTCTGATCAAACAAACTACATCGTTCACGAAGCTCACACGTTTCTCATCTTAACTGACAAGCATTAGATGTTAGAGGGTCAGGGCTTTGTATCAGTTTCAGAAGCAGATTTGGACAACATATAGTCCATATGTGTAGGAAACACCGTTCTTTTGTCCTGGGCACACTCAGATTTCCTGCTGCATTAGAGACTCTAGAAAGCTAGAGTGTGCTTCTCGCTCTAAAGCAGAGTGTGATCCATGGATGAGAACTATGCTGTGTGTTTCACTTCAGAAATGGAGTTAAATCCCAGGCTCTGAATCTTCCTACAAGCAAGACTTCGTTTCAGGTAAGTCCAGTCACTTTTCTGCTCAAATGAACTACAAAGTTCACAAAGCTCACACGTTTCTCATCTTAACTGACAAGCATTGGATGTTAGAGGACCAGTGCATTGTATCAGTTTCAGAATCAGAGTTCGACTAGATATGGTCCATATGTGTAGGAAACACCCTTCTTTTGTTCTGGGCACACTCAGATTTCCTGCTGTCTTAGAGACTCTAGGAAGCAAGAGTATGCTTCTTGTTCTAACGCAGAGTGTGCTCAATGGATGAGAACACTGCTGTGTGTTTTACTTCAGAAATGGAGTAAAATCCCAGGCTCTGAGTCTTCCTACAAGAAAGACTTCGTTTCAGGTAAGGACAGTCACTTTTTTGCTCAAACGAACTACATCTTTCACGAAGCTCACACGTTTCTCATCTTAACTGACAAGCATTGGATGTTAGAGTACCAGTGCTTTGTATCTGTTTCAGAAGCAGAGTTGGACTAGATATGGTCTGTATGTGTAGGAAACACCGTTCTTTTTTTCTCAGCACACTCACGTTTCCTGCTGTCTTAGAGACTCTAGAAAGCTAGAGTGTGCTTCTCGCTCTAAAGCAGAGTGTGATCCATGGATGAGAACTATGCTGTGTGTTTGTCTTCAGAAATGGAGTTAAATCCCAGGCTCTGAATCTTCCTACAAGCAAGACTTCGTTTCAGGTAAGTCCAGTCACTTTTCTGCTCAAATGAACTACAAAGTTCACAAAGCTCACACGTTTCTCATCTTAACTGACAAGCATTGGATGTTAGAGGACCAGTGCATTGTATCAGTTTCAGAATCAGAGTTCGACTAGATATGGTCCATATGTGTAGGAAACACCCTTCTTTTGTTCTGGGCACACTCAGATTTCCTGCTGTCTTAGAGACTCTAGGAAGCAAGAGTATGCTTCTTGTTCTAACGCAGAGTGTGATCAATGGATGAGAACACTGCTGTGTGTTTTACTTCAGAAATGGAGTAAAATCCCAGGCTCTGAGTCTTCCTACAAGAAAGACTTCGTTTCAGGTAAGGACAGTCACTTTTTTGCTCAAACGAACTACATCTTTCACGAAGCTCACACGTTTCTCATCTTAACTGACAAGCATTGGATGTTAGAGTACCAGTGCTTTGTATCTGTTTCAGAAGCAGAGTTGGACTAGATATGGTCTGTATGTGTAGGAAACACCGTTCTTTTTTTCTCAGCACACTCACGTTTCCTGCTGTCTTAGAGACTCTAGAAAGCAAGAGCGTGCTTCTTGTTCTAAAGCAGAGTGTCATCCATGGATGAGAAAATGCTGTGTGTTTAACTTCAGAAATGGAGTTAAATCCCATGCTCTGAGTCTCCCTACAAGCAAGACTTCGTTTCAGGTAAGGGCAGTCACTTTTCTGCTCAAACTAACTACATCGTTCACGAAGCTCACACGTTTCTCCTCTTAACAGACAAGCATTGGATGTTAGAGGACCAGTGCATTGTATCAGTTTCAGAAGAAGATTTGGACTACATATAGTCCGTATGTGTAGGAAACACCGTTCTTTTATTCTTGGCACACTCAGATTTCCTGCTGTATTAGAGAATCTAGAAAGCAAGAGCGTGCTTCTTGCTCTAAAGCAGAGTGTGATCCATGGATGAGAACTATGCTGTGTGTTTCACTTCAGAAATGGAGTTAAATCCCAGGCTCTGAGTCTTCCTACAAGCAAGACATAGTTTCAGGTAAGGGCAGTCAGTTTTCTGCTCAAACGAACTACATCATTCACGAAGCTCACACGTTTCTCATCTTAATTGACAAGCATTGGATGTTAGAGGACCAGTGCATTCTATCTGTTTCAGATGAAGATTTGGACTACATATACTCCGTATGTGTAGGAAACACCATTCTTTTGTTCTGGGCACACTCAGATTTCCTACTGTATTAGAGATTCTAGAAAGCAAGAGCGTGCTTCTCGCTCTAAAGCAGAGTGTGATCCATGGATGAGAACTATGCTGTGTGTTTCACTTCAGAAATGGAGTTAAATCCCAGGCTCTGAATCATCCTACAAGCAAGACTTCGTTTCAGGTAAGTCCAGTCACTTTTCTGCTCAAACGAACTACAAAGTTCACAAAGCTCACACGTTTCTCATCTTAAATGACAAGCATTGGATGTTAGAGGACCAGTGCATTGTATCAGTTTCAGAATCAGAGTTCGACTAGATATGGTCCATATGTGTAGGAAACACCCTTCTTTTGTTCTGGGCACACTCAGATTTCCTGCTGTCTTAGAGACTCTAGGAAGCAAGAGTATGCTTCTTGTTCTAACGCAGTGTGTGATCAATGCATGAGACAATGCTGTGTGTTTAACTTCAGAAATGGAGTTAAATCCCAGGCTTTGAGTCTTCCTACAAGCAAGAATTCGTTTCAGGTAAGGGCAGTCAGTTTTCTGCTCAAACGAACGACATCGTTCACGAAGCTCACACGTTTCTCATCTTAACTGACAAGCATTGGATGTTAGAGGGTCAGTGCTTTGTATCAGTTTCAGAAGCAGGTTTGGACTACATATGGTCCATATGTGTAGGAAACACCGATCTTTTGTTCTGGGCACACTCACGTTTCCTGCTGTCTTAGAGAATCTAGAAAGCAAGAGCGTGCTTCTCGCTCTAAAACAGAGTGTGATCCATGGATGAGACTATGCTGTGTGTTTCACTTCAGAAATTTAGTTAAATCCCATGCTCTGTGTCTTCCTACAACCAAGACTACAATTCAGGTAAGGGCAGTAACTTTTCTGCTCAAAGGAACTACATCATTCACGAAGCTCACACGTTTCTCATCTTAACTGACAAGCATTGGATGTTAGAGGGTCAGTGCTTTGTATCAGTTTCAGAAGCAGATTTGGACTACATATAGTCCATATGTTTAGGAAACACCGTTCTTTTGTCCTGGGCACACTCAGATTTCCAGCTGTATTAGAGACTCTAGAAAGCTAGAGTGTGCTTCTTGCTCTAAAGCAGTGTGTGATCCATGGATGAGAACTATGCTGTGTGTTTGCCTTCAGAAATGGAGTTAAATCCCAGGCTCTGTGTCTTCCTACAAGCAAGACTTCGTTTCAGGTAAGAGCAGTCACTTCTCTGCTCAAACGAACTACATCGTTCACTGAGCTCACACGTTTCTCAACTTAACAGACAAGCATTGGATGTTAGAGGACCAGTGCTTTGTATCAGTTTCAGAAGCAGAGTTGGACTATATAATGTCCGTATGTGTAGGAAACACCGTTCTTTTGTTCTCAGCACACTCACATTTCCTGCTGTCTTAGAGAGTCTAGAAAGCAAGAGCGTGCTTCTATTCTAAAGCAGAGTGTGATCAATGGATGATTACACTGCTGTGTGTTTCCCTTCAGAAATGGAGTTAAATCCCAGGCTCTGTGTGTTCTTACAAGCAAGACATCGTTTCAGGTAAGGGCAGTCAGTTTTCTGCTCAAACGAACTACATCGTTCACGAAGCTCACACGTTTCTCATCTTAATTGACAAGCATTGGATGTTAGAGGACCAGTGCATTCTATCTGTTTCAGATGAAGATTTGGACTACATATACTCCGTATGTGTAGGAAACACCGTTCTTTTGTTCTGGGAACACTCAGATTTCCTGCTGTATTAGAGATTCTAGAAAGCAAGAGCGTGCTTCTCGCTCTAAAGCAGAGTGTGATCCATGGATGAGAACTATGCTGTGTGTTTCACTTCAGAAATGGAGTTAAATCCCAGGCTCTGAATCTTCCTACAAGCAAGACTTCGTTTCAGGCAAGTCCAGTCACTTTTCTGCTCAAATGAACTACAAAGTTCACAAAGCTCACACGTTTCTCATCTTAACTGACAAGCATTGGATGTTAGAGGACCAGTGCATTGTATCAGTTTCAGAATCAGAGTTCGACTAGATATGGTCCATATGTGTAGGTAACACCCTTCTTTTGTTCTGGGCACACTCAGATTTCCTGCTGTCTTAGAGACTCTAGGAAGCAAGAGTATGCTTCTTGTTCTAACGCAGAGTGTGATCAATGGATGAGAACACTGCTGTGTGTTTTACTTCAGAAATGGAGTTAAATCCCAGGCTCTGAGTCTTCCTACAAGCAAGACTTCGTTTCAGGTAAGGGCAGTCAGTTTTCTGCTCAAACGAACTACATCGTTCACGAAGCTCACACGTTTCTCATCTTAACTGACAAGCATTGGATGTTAGAGTGTCAGGGCTTTGTATCAGTTTCAGAAGCAGATTTGGACTACATATAGTCCATATGTGTAGGAAACACCGTTCTTTTGTCCTGGGCACACTCAGATTTCCTGCTGTATTAGAGACTCTAGAAAGCTGGAGTGTGCTTCTTGCTCTAAAGCAGAGTGTGATCCATGGATGAGAACTATGCTGTGTGTTTGCCTTCAGAAATGGAGTTAAATCCCAGGCTCTGTGTCTTCCTGCAAGCAAGACTTCGTTTCAGGTAAGAGCAGTCACTTCTCTGCTCAAACGAACTACATCGTTCACTGAGCTCACATGTTTCTCAACTTAACAGACAAGCATTGGATGTTAGAGGACCAGTGCTTTGTATCAGTTTCAGAAGCAGAGTTGGTCTAGATATGGTCTGTATGTGTAGGAAACACCGTTCTTTTGTTCTCAGCAAACTCACGTTTCCTGCTCTCTTAGATACTCTAGAAAGCAAGATCGTGCTTCTTGTTCTAAAGCAGAGTGTGATCAATGGATGAGAACACTGCTATGTGTTTCACTTCAGAAATGGAGTAAAATCCCAGGCTCTGAGTCTTCCTACAAGAAAGACTTCGTTTCAGGTAAGGACAGTCACTTTTTTGCTCAAACGAACTACATCTTTCACGAAGCTCACACGTTTCTCAACTTAACTGACAAGCATTGGATGTTAGAGGACCAGTGCATTGTATCAGTATCAGAAGAAGATTTGGACTACATATAGTCCGTATGTGTAGGAAACACCGTTCTTTTGTTCTGGGCACACTCAGATTACCTGCTGTATTAGAGACTCTAGAAAGGTAGAGTGTGCTTCTCGCTCTAAAACAGAGTATGATCCATGGATGAGAACTATACTGTGTGTTTCCCTTCAGAAATGGACTTAAATCCCAAGCTCTGTGTCTTCCTACAAGCAAGAATTCGTTTCAGGTAAGGGCAGTCAGTTTTCTGCTCAAACGAACGACATCGTTCACGAAGCTCACACGTTTCTCATCTTAACTGACAAGCATTGGATGTTAGAGGGTCAGTGCTTTGTATCAGTTTCAGAAGCAGGTTTGGACTCCATATGGTCCATATGTGTAGGAAACACCGATCTTTTGTTCTGGGCACACTCACGTTTCCTGCTGTCTTAGAGAATCTAGAAAGCAAGAGCGTGCTTCTCGCTCTAAAACAGAGTGTGATCCATGGATGAGACTATGCTGTGTGTTTCACTTCAGAAATTTAGTTAAATCCCATGCTCTGTGTCTTCCTACAACCAAGACTACAATTCAGGTAAGGGCAGTAACTTTTCTGCTCAAAGGAACTACATCATTCACGAAGCTCACACGTTTCTCATCTTAACTGACAAACATTGGATGTTAGAGGGTCAGTGCTTTGTATCAGTTTCAGAAGCAGATTTGGACTACATATAGTCCATATGTTTAGGAAACACCGTTCTTTTGTCCTGGGCACACTCAGATTTCCTGCTGTATTAGAGACTCTAGAAAGCTAGAGTGTGCTTCTTGCTCTAAAGCAGTGTGTGATCCATGGATGAGAACTATGCTGTGTGTTTGCCTTCAGAAATGGAGTTAAATCCCAGGCTCTGTGTCTTCCTACAAGCAAGACTTCGTTTCAGGTAAGAGCAGTCACTTCTCTGCTCAAACGAACTACATCGTTCACTGAGCTCACACGTTTCTCAACTTAACAGACAAGCATTGGATGTTAGAGGACCAGTGCTTTGTATCAGTTTCAGAAGCAGAGTTGGACTATATAATGTCCGTATGTGTAGGAAACACCGTTCTTTTGTTCTCAGCACACTCACATTTCCTGCTGTCTTAGAGAGTCTAGAAAGCAAGAGCGTGCTTCTATTCTAAAGCAGAGTGTGATCAATGGATGATTACACTGCTGTGTGTTTCCCTTCAGAAATGGAGTTAAATCCCAGGCTCTGTGTGTTCTTACAAGCAAGACATCGTTTCAGGTAAGGGCAGTCAGTTTTCTGCTCAAACGAACTACATCGTTCACGAAGCTCACACGTTTCTCATCTTAATTGACAAGCATTGGATGTTAGAGGACCAGTGCATTCTATCTGTTTCAGATGAAGATTTGGACTACATATACTCCGTATGTGTAGGAAACACCGTTCTTTTGTTCTGGGCACACTCAGATTTCCTGCTATATTAGAGAATCTAGAAAGCAAGAGCATGCTTCTTGCTCTAAAGCAGAGTGTGATCCATGGATGAGAACTATGCTGTGTGTTTCCCTTCAGAAATGGAGTTAAATCCCAGGCTCTGTGTCTTCCTACAGGCAAGACTTCGTTTAAGGTAAGGGCAGTCACTTTTCAGCTCAAACGAACTACATTGTTCACGAAGCTCACACGTTTCTCATCTTAACAGACAAGCATTGGATTTTAGAGGACCAGTGCTTTGTATCACTTTCAGAAGCAGAGTTGGACTAGATATGGTCTGTATGTGTAGGAAACACCGTTCTTTTGTTCTCAGCAAACTCACGTTTCCTGCTGTCTTAGAGACTTTAGAAAGCAAGAGCGTGCTTCTCGCTCTAAAGCAGAGTGTGATCAATGGATGAGAACACTGCTGTGTGTTTCCCTTCAGAAATGTAGTTAAATCCCAGATTCTGTGTCTTCCTACATGCAAGACTTCGTTTCACGTAAGGGCAGTCACTTTTCAGCTCAAACGAATACATTGTTCACGAAGCTCAAACGTTTCTCATCTTAACTGACAAGCATTGGATGTTAGAGGACCAGTGCATTGTATCTGTTTCAGAAGCAGAGTTGGAATAGATATGGTCCCGATGTGTAGGAAACACCATTATTTTGTTCTCAGCACACTCACGTTTCCTGCTGTCTTAGAGACTTTAGAAAGCAAGAGCGTGCTTCTCGCTCTAAACCAGAGTGTGATCCATGGATGCGAACACTGCTGTGTGTTTCACTTCAGAAATGGAGTTAAATCCCATGCTCTGAGTCTTCCTACAAGCAAGACTTCGTTTCAGGTAAGGGCAGTCACTTTTCTACTCAAACGAACTACATCTTTCACGAAGCTCAGATGTTTCTCATCTTAACTGACAACCATTGGATGTTAGAGGACGAGTGCATTGTATCAGTTTCAGAAGGAGATTTGGACTACATATAGGCCGTATGTGTAGGAAACACCGTTCTTTTGTTCTGGGCACACTCAGATTTCCTGCTATATTAGAGAATCTAGAAAGTAAGAGCGTGCTTTTTGCTCTAAAGCAGAGTGTGATCCATGGATGAGAACTATGCTGTGTGTTTCCCTTCAGAAATGGAGTTAAATCCCAGGCTCTGTGTCTTCCTACAGGCAAGACTTCGTTTCAGGTAAGGGCAGTCCCTTTTCTGCTCAAACGAACTACATCGTTCACGAAGCTCAAACGTTTCTCATCTTAACTGACAAGCATTGGATGTTAGAGGACCAGTGCATTGTATCTGTTTCAGAAGCAGAGTTGGAATAGATATGGTCCCGATGTGTAGGAAATACCATTATTTTGTTCTCAGCTCACTTACGTTTCCTGCTGTCTTAGAGACTTTAGAAAGCAGGAGCGTGCTTCTTGCTCTAAACCAGAGTGTGATCCATGGATGCGAACACTGCTGTGTGTTTCCCTTCAGAAATGGAGTTAAATTCCAGGCTCTGTGTCTTCCTACAAGCAAGACTTCGTTTCAGGTAAGGGCAGTCACTTTTCAGCTCAAAGGAACTACATCGTTCACTGAGCTCACACGTTTCTCATCTTAACAGACAAGCATTGGATGATAGAGGACCAGGCCTTTGTATCAGTTTCAGAAGCAGAGTTGGACTAGATATGGTCCGTATCTGTAGGAAACACCGTTCTTTTCTTCTCAGCACACTCACGTTTCCTGCTGTCTTAGAGACTCTAGAAAGCAAGAGCATGCTTCTTGTTCTAAAGCAGAGTGTGATCAATGAATGAGACAATGATGTGTGTTTCACTTCAGAAATGGAGTTAAATCCCATGCTCTGAGTCTCCCTACAAGCAAGACTTCATTTCAGGTAAGGGCAGTCACATTTCTGCTCAAAGGAACTACATCCTACACGATGCTCACACGTTTCTCATCTTAACTGACAAGCATTGGATGTTAGAGGACCAGTGCATTGTATCAGTTTCAGAAGAAGATTTGGACTAAATATAGGCCGTATGTGTAGGAAACACCGTTCTTTTGTTCTGGGCACACTCAGATTTCCTGCTATATTAGAGAATCTAGAAAGCAAGAGCATGCTTCTTGCTCTAAAGCAGAGTGTGATCCATGGATGAGAACTATGCTGTGTGTTTCCCTTCAGAAATGGAGTTAAATCCCAGGCTCTGTGTCTTCCAACAGGCAAGACTTCGTTTAAGGTAAGGGCAGTCACTTTTCTGCTCAAACGAACTACATCGTTCACGAAGCTCAAACTATTCTCATCTTAATTGACAAGCATTGGATGTTAGAGGACCAGTGCTTTGTATCAGTTTCAGAAGAAGAGTTGGACTAGATATCGTCCGTATGTGTAGGAAACACCGTTCTTTTGTTCTCAGCACACTCACGTTTCCTGCTGTCTTAGAGACTTTAGAAAGCAAGAGCGTGCTTCTCGCTCTAAAGCAGAGTGTGATCCATGGATGAGAACTATGGTGTGTGTTTCCCTTCAGAAATGTAGTTAAATCCCAGATTCTGTGTCTTCCTACAGGCAAGACTTCGTTTCACGTAAGGGCAGTCACTTTTCAGCTCAAACGAACTACATTGTTCACGAAGCTCACACGTTTCTCATCTTAACAGACAAGCATTGGATTTTAGAGGACCAGTGCTTTGTATCACTTTCAGAAGCAGAGTTGGACTAGATATGGTCTGTATGTGTAGGAAACACCGTTCTTTTGATCTCAGCAAACTTACGTTTCCTGCTGTCTTAGAGACTCTAGAAAGCATGATCGTGGTTCTTGTTCTAAAGCAGAGTGTGATCAATGGATGAGAACACTGCTGTGTGTTTCACTTCAGAAATGGAGTTAAATCCCAGGCTCTGAGTCTTCCTACATGCAAGATTTCGTTTCAGGTAAGGGCAGTCACTTTTCTGCTCAAAAGAACTACATCTTTCACAAATCTCAAACGTTTCTCAATTAACAGACAAGCATTGGATTTTAGAGGACCAGTGCTTTGTATCAGTTTCAGAAGAAGATTTGGATTACATATTGTCCTTATGTGTAGGAAACACCGTTCTTTTGTTCTGGGCACACTCAGATTTCCTGCTGTATTAGAGAATCTATAAAGCAAGAGTGTGCTTCTCGCTCTACAGCAGAGTGTGATCCATGGATGAGAACTGTGCTGTGTGTTTCACTTCAGAAATGGAGTTAAATCTCAGGCTCTGAGTCTTCCTACAAGCAAGACTTCGTTTCAGGTAAGGGCAGTCATTTTCAGCTCAAAGGAACTACATCGTTCACTGAGCTCACACGTTTCTCATCTTAACAGACAAGCATTGGATGTTAGAGGACCAGG
Source organism: Onychomys leucogaster (assembly GCA_949786385.1). Lineage (NCBI taxonomy): Eukaryota > Metazoa > Chordata > Mammalia > Rodentia > Cricetidae > Onychomys > Onychomys leucogaster. The sequence continues at coordinate 26,757 of CATKUP010000368.1, forward strand.
CCTTTGTATCAGTTTCAGAAGCAGAGTTGGACTAGATATGGTCCGTATGTGTAGGAAACACCGTTCTTTTCTTCTCAGCACACTCACGTTTCCTGCTGTCTTAGAGACTCTAGAAAGCAAGAGCATGCTTCTTGTTCTAAAGCAGAGTGTGATCAATGAATGAGACAATGCTGTGTGTTTCACTTCAGAAATGGAGTTAAATCCCATGCTCTGAGTCTCCCTACAAGCAAGACTTCATTTCAGGTAAGGGCAGTCACATTTCTGCTCAAAGGAACTACATCCTTCACGATGCTCACATGTTTCTCATCTTAACTGACAACCATTGGATGTTAGAGGACGAGTACATTGTATCAGTTTCAGAAGGAGATTTGGACTACATATAGGCCGTATGTGTAGGAAACACCGTTCTTTTGTTCTGGGCACACTCAGATTTCCTGCTATATTAGAGAATCTAGAAAGCAAGAGCGTGCTTCTTGCTCTAAAGCAGAGTGTGATCCATGGATGAGAACTATGCTGTGTGTTTCCCTTCAGAAATGGAGTTAAATCCCAGGCTCTGTGTCTTCCTACAGGCAAGACTTCGTTTCAGGTAAGGGCAGTCCCTTTTCTGCTCAAACGAACTACATCGTTCACGAAGCTCAAACGTTTCTCATCTTAACTGACAAGCATTGGATGTTAGAGGACCAGTGCATTGTATCTGTTTCAGAAGCAGAGTTGGAATAGATATGGTCCCGATGTGTAGGAAACACCATTATTTTGTTCTCAGCACACTCACGTTTCCTGCTGTCTTAGAGACTTTAGAAAGCAAGAGCGTGCTTCTCGCTCTAAACCAGAGTGTGATCCATGGATGCGAACACTGCTGTGTGTTTCCCTTCAGAAATGGAGTTAAATTCCAGGCTCTGTGTCTTCCTAAAAGCAAGACTTCGTTTCAGGTAAGGGCAGTCACTTTTCAGCTCAAAGGATCTACATCGTTCACTGAAATCACACGTTTCTCATCTTAACAGACAAGCATTTGATGTTAGAGGACCAGGCCTTTGTATCAGTTTCAGAAGCAGAGTTGGACTAGATATGGTCCGTATGTGTAGGAAACACCGTTCTTTTCTTCTCAGCACACTCACGTTTCCTGCTGTCTTAGAGACTCTAGAAAGCAAGAGCATGCTTCTTGTTCTAAAGCAGAGTGTGATCAATGAATGAGACAATGATGTGTGTTTCACTTCAGAAATGGAGTTAAATCCCATGCTCTCAGTCTCCCTACAAACAAGACTTCATTTCAGGTAAGGGCAGTCACTTTTCTGCTCAAAGGAACTATATCCTTCACGATGCTCACACGTTTCTCATCTTAACTGACAACCATTGGATGTTAGAGGACGAGTGCATTGTATCAGTTTCAGAAGAAGATTTGGACTACATATAGGCCGTATGTGTAGGAAACACCGTTCTTTTGTTCTGGGCACACTCAGATTTCCTGCTATATTAGAGAATCTAGAAAGCAAGAGCGTGCTTCTTGCTCTAAAGCAGACAGTGATCCATGGATGAGAACTATGCTGTGTGTTTCCCTTCAGAAATGGAGTTAAATCCCAGGCTCTGTGTCTTCCTACAGGCAAGACTTCGTATCAGGTAAGGGCAGTCACTTTTCTGCTCAAACGAACTACATCGTTCACGAAGCTCAAACGTTTCTCATCTTAATTGACAAGCATTGGATGTTAGAGGACCAGTGCTTTGTTTCAGTTTCAGAAGAAGAGTTGGACTACATATCGTCCGTATGTGTAGGAAACACCATTCTTTTGATATCAGCAAACTCACGTTTCCTGCTGTCTTAGAGACTCTAGAAAGTATGATCGTGGTTCTTGTTCTAAAGCAGAGTGTGATCAATGGATGAGAACACTGCTGTGTGTTTCACTTCAGAAATGGAGTTAAATCCCTGGCTCTGAGTCTTCCTACAAGCAAGACTTCGTTTCAGGTAAGGGCAGTCACTTTTCTGCTCAAAAGAACTACATCTTTCACTAAGCTCAAACGTTTCTCATCTTAACTGACAAGCATTGGATGTTAGAGGACCAGTGCATTCTATCAGTTTCAGAAGAAGATTTGGATTACATATAGTCCTTATGTGTAGGAAACACCGTTCCTTTGTTCTGGGCACACTCAGATTTCCTGCTGTATTAGAGACTCTAGAAAGCAAGAGCGTGCTTCTCGCTCGAAAGCAGAGTGTGATCCATGGATGAGAACTATGCTGTGTGTTTCCCTTCAGAAATGGACTTAAATCCCAGGCTCTGTGTCTTACTACAAGCAAGATTTCGTTTCAGGTAAGGGCAGTCACTTTTCAGTTCAAAGGAACTACATCATTCACTAAGCTCACACGTTTCTCAACTTAAATGACAAGCATTGGATGTTAGAGGACCAGTGCATTGTATCTGTTTCAGAAGCAGAGTTGGAATAGATATGGTCCCGATGTGTAGGAAACACGATTATTTTGTTCTCAGCACACTCACGTTTCCTGCTGTCTTAGAGACTTTAGAAAGCAAGAGTGTGCTTCTCGCTCTAAAGCAGAGTGTGATCCATGGATGCGAACACTGCTGTGTGTTTCACTTCAGAAATGGAGTTAAATCCCATGCTCTGAGTCTTCCTACAAGCAAGACTTCGTTTCAGGTAAGGGCAGTCACTTTTCTGCTCAAACGAACTACATCTTTCACGAAGCTCACACGTTTCTCATATTAACTGACAAGCATTGGATGTTAGAGGACCAGTGCATTCTATCAGTTTCAGAAGAAGATTTGGATTACATATTGTCCTTATGTGTAGGAAACACCGTTCTTTTGTTCTGGGCACACTCAGATTTCCTGCTGTATTAGAGACTCTATAAAGCAAGAGTGTGCTTCTCACTCTAAATCAGAGTGTGATCCATGGATGAGAACTGTGCTGTGTGTTTCACTTCAGAAATGGAGTTAAATCCCAGGCTCTGTGTCTTCCTACAGGCAAGACTTCGTTTAAGGTAAGGGCAGTCACTTTTCTGCTCAAACGAACTACATCGTTCACGAAGCTCAAACTATTCTCATCTTAATTGACAAGCATTGGATGTTAGAGGACCAGTGCTTTCTATCAGTTTCAGAAGAAGAGTTGGACTAGATATCGTCCGTATGTGTAGGAAACACCGTTCTTTTGTTCTCAGCACACTCACGTTTCCTGCTCTCTTAGAGAATTTAGAAAGCAGGAGCGTGCTTCTTGCTCTAAACCAGAGTGTGATCCATGGATGCGAACACTGCTGTGTGTTTCCCTTCAGAAATGGAGTTAAATTCCAGGCTCTGTGTCTTCCTACAAGCAAGACTTCGTTTCAGGTAAGGGCAGTCACTTTTCAGCTCAAAGGAACTACATCGTTCACTGAGCTCACACGTTTCTCATCTTAACAGACAAGCATTGGATGATAGAGGACCAGGCCTTTGTATCAGTTTCAGAAGCAGAGTTGGACTAGATATGGTCCGTATCTGTAGGAAACACCGTTCTTTTCTTCTCAGCACACTCACGTTTCCTGCTGTCTTAGAGACTCTAGAAAGCAAGAGCATGCTTCTTGTTCTAAAGCAGAGTGTGATCAATGAATGAGACAATGATGTGTGTTTCACTTCAGAAATGGAGTTAAATCCCATGCTCTGAGTCTCCCTACAAGCAAGACTTCATTTCAGGTAAGGGCAGTCACATTTCTGCTCAAAGGAACTACATCCTACACGATGCTCACACGTTTCTCATCTTAACTGAAAAGCATTGGATGTTAGAGGACCAGTGCATTGTATCAGTTTCAGAAGAAGATTTGGACTAAATATAGGCCGTATGTGTAGGAAACACCGTTCTTTTGTTCTGGGCACACTCAGATTTCCTGCTATATTAGAGAATCTAGAAAGCAAGAGCGTGCTTCTTGCTCTAAAGCAGAGTGTGATCCATGGATGAGAACTATGCTGTGTGTTTCCCTTCAGAAATGGAGTTAAATCCCAGGCTCTGTGTCTTCCTACAGGCAAGACTTCGTTTCAGGTAAGGGCAGTCCCTTTTCTGCTCAAACGAACTACATCGTTCACGAAGCTCAAACGTTTCTCATCTTAACTGACAAGCATTGGATGTTAGAGGACCAGTGCATTGTATCTGTTTCAGAAGCAGAGTTGGAATAGATATGGTCCCGATGTGTAGGAAACACCATTATTTTGTTCTCAGCACACTCACGTTTCCTGCTGTCTTAGAGACTTTAGAAAGCAAGAGCGTGCTTCTCGCTCTAAACCAGAGTGTGATCCATGGATGCGAACACTGCTGTGTGTTTCCCTTCAGAAATGGAGTTAAATTCCAGGCTCTGTGTCTTCCTAAAAGCAAGACTTCGTTTCAGGTAAGGGCAGTCACTTTTCAGCTCAAAGGATCTACATCGTTCACTGAAATCACACGTTTCTCATCTTAACAGACAAGCATTTGATGTTAGAGGACCAGGCCTTTGTATCAGTTTCAGAAGCAGAGTTGGACTAGATATGGTCCGTATGTGTAGGAAACACCGTTCTTTTCTTCTCAGCACACTCACGTTTCCTGCTGTCTTAGAGACTCTAGAAAGCAAGAGCATGCTTCTTGTTCTAAAGCAGAGTGTGATCAATGAATGAGACAATGATGTGTGTTTCACTTCAGAAATGGAGTTAAATCCCATGCTCTCAGTCTCCCTACAAACAAGACTTCATTTCAGGTAAGGGCAGTCACTTTTCTGCTCAAAGGAACTATATCCTTCACGATGCTCACACGTTTCTCATCTTAACTGACAACCATTGGATGTTAGAGGACGAGTGCATTGTATCAGTTTCAGAAGAAGATTTGGACTACATATAGGCCGTATGTGTAGGAAACACCGTTCTTTTGTTCTGGGCACACTCAGATTTCCTGCTATATTAGAGAATCTAGAAAGCAAGAGCGTGCTTCTTGCTCTAAAGCAGACAGTGATCCATGGATGAGAACTATGCTGTGTGTTTCCCTTCAGAAATGGAGTTAAATCCCAGGCTCTGTGTCTTCCTACAGGCAAGACTTCGTATCAGGTAAGGGCAGTCACTTTTCTGCTCAAACGAACTACATCGTTCACGAAGCTCAAACGTTTCTCATCTTAATTGACAAGCATTGGATGTTAGAGGACCAGTGCTTTGTTTCAGTTTCAGAAGAAGAGTTGGACTAGATATCGTCCGTATGTGTAGGAAACACCATTCTTTTGATATCAGCAAACTCACGTTTCCTGCTGTCTTAGAGACTCTAGAAAGTATGATCGTGGTTCTTGTTCTAAAGCAGAGTGTGATCAATGGATGAGAACACTGCTGTGTGTTTCACTTCAGAAATGGAGTTAAATCCCAGGCTCTGAGTCTTCCTACATGCAAGACTTCGTTTCAGGTAAGGGCAGTCACTTTTCTGCTCAAAAGAACTACATCTTTCACTAAGCTCAAACGTTTCTCATCTTAACTGACAAGCATTGGATGTTAGAGGACCAGTGCATTCTATCAGTTTCAGAAGAAGATTTGGATTACATATAGTCCTTATGTGTAGGAAACACCGTTCCTTTGTTCTGGGCACACTCAGATTTCCTGCTGTATTAGAGACTCTAGAAAGCAAGAGCGTGCTTCTCGCTCGAAAGCAGAGTGTGATCCATGGATGAGAACTATGCTGTGTGTTTCCCTTCAGAAATGGACTTAAATCCCAGGCTCTGTGTCTTACTACAAGCAAGACTTCGTTTCAGGTAAGGGCAGTCACTTTTCAGTTCAAAGGAACTACATCATTCACTAAGCTCACACGTTTCTCAACTTAAATGACAAGCATTGGATGTTAGAGGACCAGTGCATTCTATCAGTTTCAGAAGAAGATTTGGATTACATATAGTCCTTATGTGTAGGAAACACCGTTCCTTTGTTCTGGGCACACTCAGATTTCCTGCTGTATTAGAGACTCTAGAAAGCAAGAGCGTGCTTCTCGCTCTAAAGCAGAGTGTGATCCATGGATGCGAACACTGCTGTGTGTTTCACTTCAGAAATGGAGTTAAATCCCATGCTCTGAGTCTTCCTACAAGCAAGACTTCGTTTCAGGTAAGGGCAGTCACTTTTCTGCTCAAACGAACTACATCTTTCACGAAGCTCACACGTTTCTCATATTAACTGACAAGCATTGGATGTTAGAGGACCAGTGCATTCTATCAGTTTCAGAAGAAGATTTGGATTACATATTGTCCTTATGTGTAGGAAACACCGTTCTTTTGTTCTGGGCACACTCAGATTTCCTGCTGTATTAGAGACTCTATAAAGCAAGAGTGTGCTTCTCACTCTAAATCAGAGTGTGATCCATGGATGAGAACTGTGCTGTGTGTTTCACTTCAGAAATGGAGTTAAATCCCAGGCTCTGTGTCTTCCTACAGGCAAGACTTCGTTTAAGGTAAGGGCAGTCACTTTTCTGCTCAAACGAACTACATCGTTCACGAAGCTCAAACTATTCTCATCTTAATTGACAAGCATTGGATGTTAGAGGACCAGTGCTTTCTATCAGTTTCAGAAGAAGAGTTGGACTAGATATCGTCCGTATGTGTAGGAAACACCGTTCTTTTGTTCTCAGCACACTCACGTTTCCTGCTCTCTTAGAGACTTTAGAAAGCAAGAGCGTGCTTCTCGCTCTAAAGCAGAGTGTGATCCATGGATGAGAACTATGGTGTGTGTTTCCCTTCAGAAATGGAGTTAAATCCCAGGCTCTGTGTCTTCCTACAAACAAGACTTCTTTTCAGGTAAGGGCAGTCACTTTTCAGCTCAAACGAACTACATCCTTCACTGAGCTCACACGTTTCTCATCCTAACAGAAAAGCATTGGATGTTAGAGGACCAGTGCATTGTATCAGTTTCAGAAGAAGATTTGGACTACATATAGTCAGTATGTGTAGAAAACACCGTTCTTTTGTTCTGGGAACACTCAGATTTCCTGCTGTATTAGAGACTCTAGAAAGCAAGAGCATGCTTCTTGCTCTAAAGCAAAGTGTGATCCATTGATGAGAACTATGCTGTATGTTTCCCTTCAGAAATGGAGTGAAATCCCAGATTCTGTGTCTTCCTATAGGCAAGACTTCGTTTCACGTAAGGGCAGTCACTTTTCAGCTCAAACGAACTACATTGTTCACGAAGCTCACACGTTTCTCATCTTAACAGACAAGCATTGGATTTTAGAGGACCAGTGCTTTGTATCACTTTCAGAAGCAGAGTTGGACTAGATATGGTCTGTATGTGTAGGAAACACCGTTCTTTTGATCTCAGCAAACTTACGTTTCCTGCTGTCTTAGAGACTCTAGAAAGCATGATCGTGGTTCTTGTTCTAAAGCAGAGTGTGATCAATGGATGAGAACACTGCTGTGTGTTTCACTTCAGAAATGGAGTTAAATCCCAGGCTCTGAGTCTTCCTACATGCAAGATTTCGTTTCAGGTAAGGGCAGTCACTTTTCTGCTCAAAAGAACTACATCTTTCACAACTCTAACGTTTCTCATCTTAACTGACAAGCATTGGATGTTAGAGGACCAGTGCATTGTATCTGTTTCAGAAGCAGAGTTGGAATAGATATGGTCCCGATGTGTAGGAAACACCATTATTTTCTTCTCAGCACACTCACGTTTCCTGCTGTCTTAGAGACTTTAGAAAGCAGGAGCGTGCTTCTCGCTCTAAACCAGAGTGTGATCCATGGATGCGAACACTGCTGTGTGTTTCACTTCAGAAATGGAGTTAAATCCCATGCTCTGAGTCTTCCTACAAGCAAGACCTCGTTTCAGGTAAGGAAAGTCACTTTTCTACTCAAACGAACTACATCTTTCACGAAGCTCACATGTTTCTCATCTTAACTGACAAGCATTGGATGTTAGAGGTCCAGTGCATTCTATCAGTTTCAGAAGAAGATTTGGATTACATATTGTCCTTATGTGTAGGAAACACCGTTCTTTTGTTCTGGGCACACTGAGATTTCCTGCTGTATTAGAGAATCTATAAAGCAAGAGTGTGCTTCTCACTCTACAGCAGAGTGTGATCCATGGATGAGAACTGTGCTGTGTGTTTCACTTCAGAAATGGAGTTAAATCTCAGGCTCTGAGTCTTCCTACAAGCAAGACTTCGTTTCAGGTAAGGGCAGTCACTTTTCAGCTCAAAGGAACTACATCGTTCACTGAGCTCACACGTTTCTCATCTTAACAGACAAGCATTGGATGTTAGAGGACCAGGCCTTTGTATCAGTTTCAGAAGCAGAGTTGGACTAGATATGGTCCGTATGTGTAGGAAACACCGTTCTTTTCTTCTCAGCACACTCACGTTTCCTGCTGTCTTAGAGACTCTAGAAAGCAAGAGCATGCTTCTTGTTCTAAAGCAGAGTGTGATCAATGAATGAGACAATGCTGTGTGTTTCACTTCAGAAATGGAGTTAAATCCCATGCTCTGAGTCTCCCTACAAGCAAGACTTCATTTCAGGTAAGGGCAGTCACATTTCTGCTCAAAGGAACTACATCCTTCACGATGCTCACATGTTTCTCATCTTAACTGACAACCATTGGATGTTAGAGGACGAGTGCATTGTATCAGTTTCAGAAGGAGATTTGGACTACATATAGGCCGTATGTGTAGGAAACACCGTTCTTTTGTTCTGGGCACACTCAGATTTCCTGCTATATTAGAGAATATAGAAAGCAAGAGCGTGCTTCTTGCTCTAAAGCAGAGTGTGATCCATGGATGAGAACTATGGTGTGTGTTTCCCTTCAGAAATGGAGTTAAATCCCAGGCTCTGTGTCTTCCTACAGGCAAGACTTCGTTTCAGGTAAGGGCAGTCCCTTTTCTGCTCAAACGAACTACATCGTTCACGAAGCTCAAACGTTTCTCATCTTAACTGACAAGCATTGGATGTTAGAGGACCAGTGCATTGTATCTGTTTCAGAAGCAGAGTTGGAATAGATATGGTCCCGATGTGTAGGAAACACCATTATTTTGTTCTCAGCACACTCACGTTTCCTGCTGTCTTAGAGACTTTAGAAAGCAAGAGCGTGCTTCTCGCTCTAAACCAGAGTGTGATCCATGGATGCGAACACTGCTGTGTGTTTCCCTTCAGAAATGGAGTTAAATTCCAGGCTCTGTGTCTTCCTAAAAGCAAGACTTCGTTTCAGGTAAGGGCAGTCACTTTTCAGCTCAAAGGAACTACATCGTTCACTGAACTCACACGTTTCTCATCTTAACAGACAAGCATTTGATGTTAGAGGACCAGGCCTTTGTATCAGTTTCAGAAGCAGAGTTGGACTAGATATGGTCCGTATGTGTAGGAAACACCGTTCTTTTCTTCTCAGCACACTCACGTTTCCTGCTGTCTTAGAGACTCTAGAAAGCAAGAGCATGCTTCTTGTTCTAAAGCAGAGTGTGATCAATGAATGAGACAATGATGTGTGTTTCACTTCAGAAATGGAGTTAAATCCCATGCTCTGAGTCTCCCTACAAACAAGACTTCATTTCAGGTAAGGGCAGTCACTTTTCTGCTCAAAGGAACTACATCCTTCACGATGCTCACACGTTTCTCATCTTAACTGACAACCATTGGATGTTAGAGGACGAGTGCATTGTATCAGTTTCAGAAGAAGATTTGGACTACATATAGGCCGTATGTGTAGGAAACACCGTTCTTTTGTTCTGGGCACACTCAGATTTCCTGCTATATTAGAGAATCTAGAAAGCAAGAGCGTGCTTCTTGCTCTAAAGCAGAGTGTGATCCATGGATGAGAACTATGCTGTGTGTTTCCCTTCAGAAATGGACTTAAATCCCAGGCTCTGTGTCTTACTACAAGCAAGACTTCGTTTCAGGTAAGGGCAGTCACTTTTCAGTTCAAAGGAACTACATCATTCACTAAGCTCACACGTTTCTCAACTTAAATGACAAGCATTGGATGTTAGAGGACCAGTGCATTGTATCTGTTTCAGAAGCAGAGTTGGAATAGATAAGGTCCCGATGTGTAGGAAACATGATTATTTTGTTCTCAGCACACTCACGTTTCCTGCTGTCTTAGAGACTTTAGAAAGCAAGAGTGTGCTTCTCGCTCTAAAGCAGAGTGTGATCCATGGATGCGAACACTGCTGTGTGTTTCACTTCAGAAATGGAGTTAAATCCCATGCTCTGAGTCTTCCTACAAGCAAGACTTCGTTTCAGGTAAGGGCAGTCACTTTTCTGCTCAAATGAACTACATCTTTCACGAAGCTCACACGTTTCTCATATTAACTGACAAGCATTGGATGTTAGAGGACCAGTGCATTCTATCAGTTTCAGAAGAAGATTTGGATTACATATTGTCCTTATGTGTCGGAAACACCGTTCTTTTGTTCTGGGCACACTCAGATTTCCTGCTGTATTAGAGACTCTATAAAGCAAGAGTGTGCTTCTCACTCTAAATCAGAGTGTGATCCATGGATGAGAACTGTACTGTGTGTTTCACTTAAGAAATGGAGTTAAATCCCAGGCTCTGTGTCTTCCTACAGGCAAGACTTCGTTTAAGGTAAGGGCAGTCACTTTTCTGCTCAAACGAACTACATCGTTCACGAAGCTCAAACTATTCTCATCTTAATTGACAAGCATTGGATGTTAGAGGACCAGTGCTTTGTATCAGTTTCAGAAGAAGAGTTGGACTAGATATCGTCCGTATGTGTAGGAAACACCGTTCTTTTGTTCTCAGCACACTCACGTTTCCTGCTGTCTTAGAGACTTTAGAAAGCAAGAGCGTGCTTCTCGCTCTAAAGCAGAGTGTGATCCATGGATGAGAACTATGGTGTGTGTTTCCCTTCAGAAATGGAGTTAAATCCCATGCTCTGAGTCTTCCTACAAGCAAGACCTCATTTCAGGTAAGGAAAGTCACTTTTCTACTCAAACGAACTACATCTTTCACGAAGCTCACATGTTTCTCATCTTAACTGACAAGCATTGGATGTTAGAGGTCCAGTGCATTCTATCAGTTTCAGAAGAAGATTTGGATTACATATTGTCCTTATGTGTAGGAAACACTGTTCTTTTGTTCTGGGCACACTGAGATTTCCTGCTGTATTAGAGAATCTATAAAGCAAGAGTGTGCTTCTCACTCTACAGCAGAGTGTGATCCATGAATGAGAACTGTGCTGTGTGTTTCACTTCAGAAATGGAGTTAAATCTCAGGCTCTGAGTCTTCCTACAAGCAAGACTTCGTTTCAGGTAAGGGCAGTCACTTTTCAGCTCAAAGGAACTACATCGTTCACTGAGCTCACACGTTTCTCATCTTAACAGACAAGCATTGGATGTTAGAGGACCAGGCCTTTGTATCAGTTTCAGAAGCAGAGTTGGACTAGATATGGTCCGTATGTGTAGGAAACACCGTTCTTTTCTTCTCAGCACACTCACGTTTCCTGCTGTCTTAGAGACTCTAGAAAGCAAGAGCATGCTTCTTGTTCTAAAGCAGAGTGTGATCAATGAATGAGACAATGCTGTGTGTTTCACTTCAGAAATGGAGTTAAATCCCATGCTCTGAGTCTCCCTACAAGCAAGACTTCATTTCAGGTAAGGGCAGTCACATTTCTGCTCAAAGGAACTACATCCTTCACGATGCTCACATGTTTCTCATCTTAACTGACAACCATTGGATGTTAGAGGACGAGTGCATTGTATCAGTTTCAGAAGGAGATTTGGACTACATATAGGCCGTATGTGTAGGAAACACCGTTCTTTTGTTCTGGGCACACTCAGATTTCCTGCTATATTAGAGAATATAGAAAGCAAGAGCGTGCTTCTTGCTCTAAAGCAGAGTGTGATCCATGGATGAGAACTATGCTGTGTGTTTCCCTTCAGAAATGGAGTTAAATCCCAGGCTCTGTGTCTTCCTACAGGCAAGACTTCGTTTCAGGTAAGGGCAGTCCCTTTTCTGCTCAAACGAACTACATCGTTCACGAAGCTCAAACGTTTCTCATCTTAACTGACAAGCATTGGATGTTAGAGGACCAGTGCATTGTATCTGTTTCAGAAGCAGAGTTGGAATAGATATGGTCCCGATGTGTAGGAAACACCATTATTTTGTTCTCAGCACACTCACGTTTCCTGCTGTCTTAGAGACTTTAGAAAGCAAGAGCGTGCTTCTCGCTCTAAACCAGAGTGTGATCCATGGATGCGAACACTGCTGTGTGTTTCCCTTCAGAAATGGAGTTAAATTCCAGGCTCTGTGTCTTCCTAAAAGCAAGACTTCGTTTCAGGTAAGGGCAGTCACTTTTCAGCTCAAAGGAACTACATCGTTCACTGAACTCACACGTTTCTCATCTTAACAGACAAGCATTTGATGTTAGAGGACCAGGCCTTTGTATCAGTTTCAGAAGCAGAGTTGGACTAGATATGGTCCGTATGTGTAGGAAACACCGTTCTTTTCTTCTCAGCACACTCACGTTTCCTGCTGTCTTAGAGACTCTAGAAAGCAAGAGCATGCTTCTTGTTCTAAAGCAGAGTGTGATCAATGAATGAGACAATGATGTGTGTTTCACTTCAGAAATGGAGTTAAATCCCATGCTCTGAGTCTCCCTACAAACAAGACTTCATTTCAGGTAAGGGCAGTCACTTTTCTGCTCAAAGGAACTACATCCTTCACGATGCTCACACGTTTCTCATCTTAACTGACAACCATTGGATGTTAGAGGACGAGTGCATTGTATCAGTTTCAGAAGAAGATTTGGACTACGTATAGGCCGTATGTGTAGGAAACACCGTTCTTTTGTTCTGGGCACACTCAGATTTCCTGCTATATTAGAGAATCTAGAAAGCAAGAGCGTGCTTCTTGCTCTAAAGCAGACAGTGATCCATGGATGAGAACTATGCTGTGTGTTTCCCTTCAGAAATGGAGTTAAATCCCAGGCTCTGTGTCTTCCTACAGGCAAGACTTCGTTTCAGGTAAGGGCAGTCCCTTTTCTGCTCAAACGAACTACATCGTTCACGAAGCTCAAACGTTTCTCATCTTAATTGACAAGCATTGGATGTTAGAGGACCAGTGCTTTGTATCAGTTTCAGAAGAAGAGTTGGACTAGATATCGTCCGTATGTGTAGGAAACACCGTTCTTTTGATATCAGCAAACTCACGTTTCCTGCTGTCTTAGAGACTCTAGAAAGTATGATCGTGGTTCTTGTTCTAAAGCAGAGTGTGATCAATGGATGAGAACACTGCTGTGTGTTTCACTTCAGAAATGGAGTTAAATCCCAGGCTCTGAGTCTTCCTACAAGCAAGACTTCGTTTCAGGTAAGGGCAGTCACTTTTCTGCACAAAAGAACTACATCTTTCACTAAGCTCAAACGTTTCTCATCTTAACTGACAAGCATTGGATGTTACAGGACCAGTGTATTGTATCAGTTTCAGAAGAAGATTTGGACTACATATAGTCAGTATGTGTAGGAAACACCGTTCTTTTGTTCCCGGGCACACTCAGATTTCCTGCTGTATTAGAGACTCTAGAAAGCAAGAGCGTGCTTCTTGCTCTAAAGCAAAGTGTGATCCATTGATGAGAACTATGCTGTATGTTTCCCTTCAGAAATGGAGTTAAATCCCAGACTCTGTGTCTTCCTACAGGCAAGACTTCGTTTCAGGTAAGGGCAGTCACTTTTCAGCTCAACCGAACTACATTGTTCACGAAGCTCACACGTTTCTCAACTTAACAGACAAGCATTGGATTTTAGAGGACCAGTGCTTTGTATCACTTTCAGAAGCAGAGTTGGACTAGATATGGTCCGTATGTGTAGGAAACACCGTTCTTTTGTTCTCAGCACACTCACGTTTCCTGCTGTATTAGAGACTTTAGAAAGCAAGAGCGTGCTTCTCGCTCTAAAGCAGAGTGTGATCCATGGATGAGAACTATGCTGTGTGTTTCCCTTAAGAAAAGGAGTTAAATCCCAGGCTCTGTGTCTTCCTACAAGCAAGACTTCGTTTCAGGTAAGGGCAGTCACTTTTCAGCTCAAACGAACTACATCGTTCACGGAGCTCACACATTTCTCATCGTAACAGACAAGCATTGGATGTTAGAGGACCAGTGCTTTGTAACAGTTTCAGAGGCAGAGTTGGACTAGATATGGTCTGTATGTGTAGGAAACACCGTTCTTTTGATCTCAGCAAACTCAAGTTTGCTGCTGTCTTAGAGACTCTAGAAAGCATGATCGTGGTTTTTGTTCTAAAGCAGAGTGTGATCATTGGATGAGAACACTGCTGTGTTTCACTTCAGAAATGGAGTTAAATCCAAGCTCTGAGTCTTCCTACAAGCAAGACTACGTTTCAGGTAAGGGCAGTCACTTTTCTGCTCAAAAGAACTACATCTTTCACAAAGCTCAAACGTTTCTCATCTTAACTGACAAGCGTTGGATGTTAGAGGACCAGTGCATTCTATCAGTTTCAGAAGAAAATTTTGATTACATATAGTCCTTATGTGTAGGAAACACCGTTCTTTTGTTCTGGGCACACTCAGATTTCCTGCTGTATTAGAGACTCTAGAAAGCAAGAGCGTGCTTCTCGCTCAAAAGCAGAGTGTGATCCATGGATGAGAACTATGCTGTGTGTTTCCCTTCAGAAATGGACTTAAATCCCAGGCTCTGTGTCTTACTACATGCAAGACTTCGTTTCACGTAAGGGCAGTCACTTTTCAGTTCAAAGGAACTACATCATTCAATAAGCTCACACGTTTCTCAACTTAACTGACAAGCATTGGATGTTAGAGGACCAGTGCATTGTATCTGTTTCAGAAGCAGAGTTGGAATAGATATGATCCCGATGAGTAGGAAACACCATTATTTTGTTCTCAGCACACTCACGTTTCCTGCTGTCTTAGAGACTTTAGAAAGCAAGAGCGTGCTTCTCGCTCTAAAGCAGAGTGTGATCCATGGATGAGAACTATGCTGTGTGTTTCCCTTCAGAAATGGACTTAAATCCCAGGCTCTGTGTCTTACTACAAGCAAGACTTCGTTTCAGGTAAGGGCAGTCAGTTTTCTGCTCAAACGAACTACATAGTTCACGAAGCTCACACGTTTCTCATCTTAACTGACAAGCATTGGATGTTAGAGGGTCAGTGCTTTGTATCATTTTCAGAAGCACATTTGGACTACATATGGTCCATATGTGTAGGAAACACCGATCTTTTGTTCTGGGCACACTCAGGTTTCCTGCTGTCTTAGAGACTTAAGAAAGCAAGAGCGTGCTTCTTGCTCTAAAGCAGAGTGTGATCCATTGATGAGAACTATGCTGTATGTTTCCCTGCAGAAATGGAGTTAAATCCCAGACTCTGTGTCTTCCTACATGCAAGACTTCGTTTCCGGTAAGGGCAATCACTTTTCAGCTCAAACGAACTACATCATTCACGAAGCTCACACGTTTCTCATCTTAACAGACAAGCATTGGATTTTAGAGGACCAGTGCTTTGTATCAGTTTCAGATGCAGAGTTGGGCTATATAATGTCCGTAAGTGTAGGAAACACTGTACTTTTGTTCTCAGCACACTCACGTTTCCTGCTGTCTTAGAGAATCTAGAAAGCAAGAGCGTGCTTCTTGTTCTAAAGCAGAGTGTGATCAATGAATGAGACAATGATGTGCGTTTCACTTCAGAAATGGAGTTAAATCCCATGCTCTGAGTCTCCCTACAAGCAAGACTTCCTTTCAGGTAAGGGCAGTCACTTTTCTGCTCAAAGGAACTACATCCTTCACGACGCTCTCACGTTTCTCATCTTAACTGACAACCATTGGATGTTAGAGGACGAGTGCATTGTATCAGTTTCAGAAGAAGATTTGGACTACATATAGGCCGTATGTTTAGGAAACACCGTTCTTTTGTTCTGGGCACACTCAGATTTCCTGCTATATTAGAGAATCTAGAAAGCAAGAGCGTGCTTCTTGCTCTAAAGCAGAGTGTGATCCATGGATGAGAACTATGCTGTGTGTTTCCCTTCAGAAATGGAGTTAAATCCCAGGCTCTGTGTCTTCCTACAGGCAAGACTTCGTTTCAGGTAAGGGCAGTCCCTTTTCTGCTCAAACGAACTACATCGTTCACGAAGCTCAAACGTTTCTCATCTTAATTGACAAGCATTGGATGTTAGAGGACCAGTGCTTTGTATCAGTTTCAGAAGAAGAGTTGGACTAGATATCGTCCGTATGTGTAGGAAACCCCATTCTTTTGTTCTCATCACACTCACGTATCCTGCTGTCTTAGAGACTTTAGAAAGCAAGAGCGTGCTTCTCGCTCTAAAGCAGAGTGTGATCCATGGATGAGAACTATGGTGTGTGTTTCCCTTCAGAAATGGAGTTAAACCAGGCTATGTGTCTTCCTACAAGCAAGACTTCGTTTCAGGTAAGGGCAGTCACTTTTCAGCTCAAACGAACTACATCCTTCACTGAGCTCACACGTTTCTCATCTTAACAGACAAGCATTGGATGTTAGAGGACCAGTGCATTGTATCAGTTTCAGAAGAAGATTTGGACTACATATAGTCAGTATGTGTAGGAAACACCGTTCTTTTGTTCCCGGGCACACTCAGATTTCCTGCTGTATTAGAGACTCTAGAAAGCAAGAGCATGCTTCTTGCTCTAAAGCAAAGTGTGATCCATTGATGAGAACTATGCTGTATGTTTCCCTTCAGAAATGGAGTTAAATCCCAGACTCTGTGTCTTCCTACAGGCAAGACTTCGTTTCAGGTAAGGGCAGTCACTTTTCAGCTCAAACAAACTACATTGTTCACGAAGCCTACACGTTTCTCATCTTAACAGACAAGCATTGGATTTTAGAGGACCAGTGCTTTGTATCACTTTCAGAAGCAGAGTTGGAGTAGATATGGTCCGTATGTGTTAGAAACACCGTTCTTTTGTTCTCAGCACACTCACGTTTCCTGCTGTATTAGAGACTTTAGAAAGCAAGAGCGTGCTTCTCGCTCTAAAGCAGAGTGTGATCCATGGATGAGAACTGTGCTGTGTGTTTCCCTTAAGAAAAGGAGTTAAATCCCAGGCTCTGTGTCTTCCTACAAGCAAGACTTCGTTTCAGGTAAGGGCAGTCACTTTTCAGCTCAAACGAACTACATCGTTCACGGAGCTCACACATTTCTCATCTTAACAGACAAGCATTGGATGTTAGAGGACCAGTGCTTTGTAACAGTTTCAGAGGCAGAGTTGGACTAGATATGGTCTGTATGTGTAGGAAACACCGTTCTTTTGATCTCAGCAAACTCAAGTTTGCTGCTGTCTTAGAGACTCGAGAAAGCATGATCGTGGTTTTTGTTCTAAAGCAGAGTGTGATCATTGGATGAGAACACTGCTGTGTGTTTCATTCAGAAATGGAGTTAAATCCAAGCTCTGAGTCTTCCTACAAGCAAGACTACGTTTCAGGTAAGGGCAGTCACTTTTCTGCTCAAAAGAACTACATCTTTCACAAAGCTCAAACGTTTCTCATCTTAACTGACAAGCATTGGATGTTAGAGGACCAGTGCATTCTATCAGTTTCAGAAGAAAATTTTGATTACATATAGTCCTTATGTGTAGGAAACACCGTTCTTTTGTTCTGGGCACACTCAGATTTCCTGCTGTATTAGAGACTCTAGAAAGCAAGAGAGTGCTTCTCGCTCTAAAGCAGAGTGTGATCCATGGATGAGAACTATGCTGTGTGTTTCCCTTCAGAAATGGACTTAAATCCCAGGCTCTGTGTCTTACTACATGCAAGACTTCGTTTCAGGTAAGGGCAGTCACTTTTCAGTTCAAAGGAACTACATCATTCAATAAGCTCACACGTTTCTCAACTTAACTGACAAGCATTGGATGTTAGAGGACCAGTGCATTGTATCTGTTTCAGAAGCAGAGTTGGAATAGATATGATCCCGATGTGTAGGAAACACCATTATTTTGTTCTCAGCACACTCACGTTTCCTGCTGTCTTAGAGACTTTAGAAAGCAAGAGCATGCTTCTCGCTCTAAAGCAGAGTGTGATCCATGGATGCGAACACTGCCGTGTGTTTCACTTCAGAAATGGAGTTAAATCCCATGCTCTGAGTCTTCCTACAAGCAAGACTTCGTTTCAGGTAAGGGCAGTCACTTTTCTGCTCAAACGAACTACATCTTTCACGAAGCTCACACGTTTCTCATCTTAACTGACAAGCATTGGATGTTAGAGGACCAGTGCATTCTATCAGTTTCAGAAGAAGATTTGGATTACATATTGTCCTTAAGTGTAGGAAACACCGTACTTTTGTTCTGTGCACACTCAGATTTCCTGCTGTATTAGAGAATCTAGAAAGCAAGAGCATGCTTCTTGTTCTAAAGCAGAGTGTGATCAATGAATGAGACAATTCTGTGTGTTTCACTTCAGAAATGGAGTTAAATCCCATGCTCTGAGTCTCCCTACAAGCAAGATTTCGTTTCAGTTAAGGGCAGTCACTTTTCTGCTCAAAGGAACTACATCCTTCACGAAGCTCACACGTTTCTCATCTTAACTGACAACCATTGGATGTTAGAGGACCAGTGCATTGTATCAGTTTCAGAAGAAGATTTGGACTACATATAGGCCGTATGTGTAGGAAACACCGTACTTTTTTTCTGGGCACACTCAGATTTCCTGCTATATTAGAGAATCTAGAAAGCAAGAGCGTGCTTCTTGCTCTAAAGCAGAGTGTGATCCATGGATGAGAACTATGCTGTGTGTTTCCCTTCAGAAATGGAGTTAAATCCCAGGCTCTGTGTCTTCCTACAGGCAAGACTTCGTTTCAGGTAAGGGCAGTCACTTTTCTGCTCAAACGAACTACATTGTTCACAAAGCTCACACGTTTCTCATCTTAACACACAAGCATTGGATTTTAGAGGACAAGTGCTTTGTATCAGTTTCAGATGCAGAGTTGGACTATGTAATGTCCGTAATTGTAGGAAACACCGTTCTTTTGTTCTCAGCACACTCAAGTTTCCTGCTGTATTAGAGACTCTAGAAAGCAAGAGAGTGCTTCTCGCTCTAAAGCAGAGTGTGATCCATGGATGAGAACTATGCTGTGTGTTTCCCTTCAGAAATGGACTTAAATCCCAGGCTCTGTGTCTTACTACAAGCAAGACTTCGTTTCAGGTAAGGGCAGTCAGTTTTCTGCTCAAACGAACTACATAGTTCACGAAGCTCACACGTTTCTCATCTTAACTGACAAGCATTGGATGTTAGAGGGTCAGTGCTTTGTATCATTTTCAGAAGCACATTTGGACTACATATGGTCCATATGTGTAGGAAACACCGATCTTTTGTTCTGGGCACACTCAGGTTTCCTGCTGTCTTAGAGACTTAAGAAAGCAAGAGCGTGCTTCTTGCTCTAAAGCAGAGTGTGATCCATTGATGAGAACTATGCTGTATGTTTCCCTGCAGAAATGGAGTTAAATCCCAGACTCTGTGTCTTCCTACATGCAAGACTTCGTTTCAGGTAAGGGCAGTCACTTTTCAGCTCAAACGAACTACATCATTCACGAAGCTCACACGTTTCTCATCTTAACAGACAAGCATTGGATTTTAGAGGACCAGTGCTTTGTATCAGTTTCAGATGCAGAGTTGGGCTATATAATGTCTGTAAGTGTAGGAAACACTGTACTTTTGTTCTCAGCACACTCACGTTTCCTGCTGTCTTAGAGAATCTAGAAAGCAAGAGCGTGCTTCTTGTTCTAAAGCAGAGTGTGATCAATGAATGAGACAATGATGTGCGTTTCACTTCAGAAATGGAGTTAAATCCCATGCTCTGAGTCTCCCTACAAGCAAGACTTCATTTCAGGTAAGGGCAGTCACTTTTCTGCTCAAAGGAACTACATCCTTCACGACGCTCTCACGTTTCTCATCTTAACTGACAACCATTGGATGTTAGAGGACGAGTGCATTGTATCAGTTTCAGAAGAAGATTTGGACTACATATAGGCCGTATGTTTAGGAAACAACGTTCTTTTGTTCTGGGCAAACTCAGATTTCCTGCTATATTAGAGAATCTAGAAAGCAAGAGCGTGCTTCTTGCTCTAAAGCAGAGTGTGATCCATGGATGAGAACTATGCTGTGTGTTTCCCTTCAGAAATGGAGTTAAATCCCAGGCTCTGTGTCTTCCTACAGGCAAGACTTCGTTTCAGGTAAGGGCAGTCCCTTTTCTGCTCAAACGAACTACATCGTTCACGAAGCTCAAACGTTTCTCATCTTAACAGACAAGCATTGGATTTAGAGGACCAGTGCTTTGTATCAGTTTCAGATGCAGAGTTGGGCTATATAATGTCTGTAAGTGTAGGAAACACTGTACTTTTGTTCTCAGCACACTCACGTTTCCTGCTGTCTTAGAGAATCTAGAAAGCAAGAGCGTGCTTCTTGTTCTAAAGCAGAGTGTGATCAATGAATGAGACAATGATGTGCGTTTCACTTCAGAAATGGAGTTAAATCCCATGCTCTGAGTCTCCCTACAAGCAAGACTTCATTTCAGGTAAGGGCAGTCACTTTTCTGCTCAAAGGAACTACATCCTTCACGACGCTCTCACGTTTCTCATCTTAACTGACAACCATTGGATGTTAGAGGACGAGTGCATTGTATCAGTTTCAGAAGAAGATTTGGACTACATATAGGCCGTATGTTTAGGAAACAACGTTCTTTTGTTCTGGGCAAACTCAGATTTCCTGCTATATTAGAGAATCTAGAAAGCAAGAGCGTGCTTCTTGCTCTAAAGCAGAGTGTGATCCATGGATGAGAACTATGCTGTGTGTTTCCCTTCAGAAATGGAGTTAAATCCCAGGCTCTGTGTCTTCCTACAGGCAAGACTTCGTTTCAGGTAAGGGCAGTCCCTTTTCTGCTCAAACGAACTACATCGTTCACGAAGCTCAAACGTTTCTCATCTTAATTGACAAGCATTGGATGTTAGAGGACCAGTGCTTTGTATCAGTTTCAGAAGAAGAGTTGGACTAGATATCGTCCGTATGTGTAGGAAACACCGTTCTTTTGTTCTCATAACACTCACGTATCCTGCTGTCTTAGAGACTTTAGAAAGCAAGAGCGTGCTTCTCGCTCTAAAGCAGAGTGTGATCCATGGATGAGAACTATGGTGTGTGTTTCCCTTCAGAAATGGAGTTAAACCAGGCTCTGTGTCTTCCTACAAGCAAGACTTCGTTTCAGGTAAGGGCAGTCACTTTTCAGCTCAAACGAACTACATCCTTCACTGAGCTCACACGTTTCTCATCCTAACAGACAAGCATTGGATGTTAGAGGACCAGTGCATTGTATCAGTTTCAGAAGAAGATTTGGACTACATATAGTCAGTATGTGTAGGAAACACCGTTCTTTTGTTCTGGGCACACTCAGATTTCCTGCTGTATTAGAGACTCTAGAAAGCAAGAGCGTGGTTCTTGCTCTAAAGCAAAGTGTGATCCATTGATGAGAACTATGCTGTATGTTTCCCTTCAGAAATGGAGTTAAATCCCAGACTCTGTGTCTTCCTACAGGCAAGACTTCGTTTCAGGTAAGGGCAGTCACTTTTCAGCTCAAACGAACTACATTGTTCATGGAGCTCACACGTTTCTCATCTTAACAGACAAGCATTGGATTTTAGAGGACCAGTGCTTTGTATCACTTTCAGAAGCAGAGTTGGACTAGATATGGTCCGTATGTGTAGGAAACACCGTTCTTTTGTTCTCAGCACACTCACGTTTCCTGCTGTATTAGAGACTTTAGAAAGCAAGAGCGTGCTTCTCACTCTAAAGCAAAGTGTGATCCATTGATGAGAACTATGCTGTATGTTTCCCTTCAGAAATGGAGTTAAATCCCAGACTCTGTGTCTTCCTACAGGCAAGACTTCGTTTCAGGTAAGGGCAGTCACTTTTCAGCTCAAAGGAACTACATCGTTCACGGAGCTCACACATTTCTCATTTTAACAGACAAGCATTGGATGTTAGAGAACCAGTGCTTTGTATCAGTTTCAGAGGCAGAGCTGGACTAGATATGGTCTGTATGTGTAGGAAACACCGTTCTTTTGATCTCAGCAAACTCACGTTTCCTGCTGTCTTAGAGACTCTAGAAAGCATGTTCGTGGTTCTTGTTCTAAAGCAGAGTGTGATCAATGGATGAGAACACTGCTGTGTGTTTCACTTCAGAAAAGGAGTTAAATCCCAGGCTCTGAGTCTTCCTACAAGCAAGACTTCGTTTCAGGTAAGGGCAGTCACTTTTCAGCTCAAACGAACTACATTGTTCACGAAGCCTACACGTTTCTCATCTTAACAGACAAGCATTGGATTTTAGAGGACCAGTGCTTTGTATCACTTTCAGAAGCAGAGTTGGAGTAGATATGGTCCGTATGTGTTAGAAACACCGTTCTTTTGTTCTCAGCACACTCACGTTTCCTGCTGTATTAGAGACTTTAGAAAGCAAGAGCGTGCTTCTCGCTCTAAAGCAGAGTGTGATCCATGGATGAGAACTGTGCTGTGTGTTTCCCTTAAGAAAAGGAGTTAAATCCCAGGATCTGTGTCTTCCTACAAGCAAGACTTCGTTTCAGGTAAGGGCAGTCACTTTTCAGCTCAAACGAACTACATCGTTCACGGAGCTCACACATTTCTCATCTTAACAGACAAGCATTGGATGTTAGAGGACCAGTGCTTTGTAACAGTTTCAGAGGCAGAGTTGGACTAGATATGGTCTGTATGTGTAGGAAACACCGTTCTTTTGATCTCAGCAAACTCAAGTTTGCTGCTGTCTTAGAGACTCTAGAAAGCATGATCGTGGTTTTTGTTCTAAAGCAGAGTGTGATCATTGGATGAGAACACTGCTGTGTGTTTCATTCAGAAATGGAGTTAAATCCAAGCTCTGAGTCTTCCTACAAGCAAGACTACGTTTCAGGTAAGGGCAGTCACTTTTCTGCTCAAAAGAACTACATCTTTCACAAAGCTCAAACGTTTCTCATCTTAACTGACAAGCATTGGATGTTAGAGGACCAGTGCATTCTATCAGTTTCAGAAGAAAATTTTGATTACATATAGTCCTTATGTGTAGGAAACACCGTTCTTTTGTTCTGGGCACACTCAGATTTCCTGCTGTATTAGAGACTCTAGAAAGCAAGAGCGTGCTTCTCGCTCAAAAGCAGAGTGTGATCCATGGATGAGAACTATGCTGTGTGTTTCCCTTCAGAAATGGACTTAAATCCCAGGCTCTGTGTCTTACTACATGCAAGACTTCGTTTCAGGTAAGGGCAGTCACTTTTCAGTTCAAAGGAACTACATCATTCAATAAGCTCACACGTTTCTCAACTTAACTGACAAGCATTGGATGTTAGAGGACCAGTGCATTGTATCTGTTTCAGAAGCAGAGTTGGAATAGATATGATCCCGATGTGTAGGAAACACCATTATTTTGTTCTCAGCACACTCACGTTTCATGCTGTATTAGAGACTCTAGAAAGCAAGAGAGTGCTTCTCGCTCAAAAGCAGAGTGTGATCCATGGATGAGAACTATGCTGTGTGTTTCCCTTCAGAAATGGAGTTAAATCCCAGGCTCTGTGTCTTCAACAGGCAAGACTTCGTTTCAGGTAAGGGCAGTCACTTTTCTGCTCAAACGAACTACATTGTTCACAAAGCTCACACGTTTCTCATCTTAACACACAAGCATTGGATTTTAGAGGACAAGTGCTTTGTATCAGTTTCAGATGCAGAGTTGGACTATGTAATGTCCGTAATTGTAGGAAACACCGTTCTTTTGTTCTCAGCACACTCAAGTTTCCTGCTGTATTAGAGACTCTAGAAAGCAAGAGAGTGCTTCTCGCTCTAAAGCAGAGTGTGATCCATGGATGAGAACTATGCTGTGTGTTTCCCTTCAGAAATGGACTTAAATCCCAGGCTCTGTGTCTTACTACAAGCAAGACTTCGTTTCAGGTAAGGGCAGTCAGTTTTCTGCTCAAACGAACTACATAGTTCACGAAGCTCACACGTTTCTCATCTTAACTGACAAGCATTGGATGTTAGAGGGTCAGTGCTTTGTATCATTTTCAGAAGCACATTTGGACTACATATGGTCCATATGTGTAGGAAACACCGATCTTTTGTTCTGGGCACACTCAGGTTTCCTGCTGTCTTAGAGACTTAAGAAAGCAAGAGCGTGCTTCTTGCTCTAAAGCAGAGTGTGATCCATTGATGAGAACTATGCTGTATGTTTCCCTGCAGAAATGGAGTTAAATCCCAGACTCTGTGTCTTCCTACATGCAAGACTTCGTTTCAGATAAGGGCAGTCACTTTTCAGCTCAAACGAACTACATCATTCACGAAGCTCACACGTTTCTCATCTTAACAGACAAGCATTGGATTTTAGAGGACCAGTGCTTTGTATCAGTTTCAGATGCAGAGTTGGGCTATATAATGTCTGTAAGTGTAGGAAACACTGTACTTTTGTTCTCAGCACACTCACGTTTCCTGCTGTCTTAGAGAATCTAGAAAGCAAGAGCGTGCTTCTTGTTCTAAAGCAGAGTGTGATCAATGAATGAGACAATGATGTGCGTTTCACTTCAGAAATGGAGTTAAATCCCATGCTCTGAGTCTCCCTACAAGCAAGACTTCATTTCAGGTAAGGGCAGTCACTTTTCTGCTCAAAGGAACTACATCCTTCACGACGCTCTCACGTTTCTCATCTTAACTGACAACCATTGGATGTTAGAGGACGAGTGCATTGTATCAGTTTCAGAAGAAGATTTGGACTACATATAGGCCGTATGTTTAGGAAACAACGTTCTTTTGTTCTGGGCAAACTCAGATTTCCTGCTATATTAGAGAATCTAGAAAGCAAGAGCGTGCTTCTTGCTCTAAAGCAGAGTGTGATCCATGGATGAGAACTATGCTGTGTGTTTCCCTTCAGAAATGGAGTTAAATCCCAGGCTCTGTGTCTTCCTACAGGCAAGACTTCGTTTCAGGTAAGGGCAGTCCCTTTTCTGCTCAAACGAACTACATCGTTCATGAAGCTCAAACGTTTCTCATCTTAATTGACAAGCATTGGATGTTAGAGGACCAGTGCTTTGTATCAGTTTCAGAAGAAGAGTTGGACTAGATATCGTCCGTATGTGTAGGAAACACCGTTCTTTTGTTCTCATAACACTCACGTATCCTGCTGTCTTAGAGACTTTAGAAAGCAAGAGCGTGCTTCTCGCTCTAAAGCAGAGTGTGATCCATGGATGAGAACTATGGTGTGTGTTTCCCTTCAGAAATGGAGATAAACCAGGCTCTGTGTCTCCCTACAAGCAAGACTTCGTTTCAGGTAAGGGCAGTCACTTTTCAGCTCAAACGAACTACATCCTTCACTGAGCTCACACGTTTCTCATCCTAACAGACAAGCATTGGATGTTAGAGGACCAGTGCATTGTATCAGTTTCAGAAGAAGATTTGGACTACATATAGTCAGTATGTGTAGGAAACACCGTTCTTTTGTTCTGGGCACACTCAGATTTCCTGCTGTATTAGAGACTCTAGAAAGCAAGAGCGTGGTTCTTGCTCTAAAGCAAAGTGTGATCCATTGATGAGAACTATGCTGTATGTTTCCCTTCAGAAATGGAGTTAAATCCCAGACTCTGTGTCTTCCTACAGGCAAGACTTCGTTTCACGTAAGGGCAGTCACTTTTCAGCTCAAACGAACTACATTGTTCATGGAGCTCACACGTTTCTCATCTTAACAGACAAGCATTGGATTTTAGAGGACCAGTGCTTTGTATCACTTTCAGAAGCAGAGTTGGACTAGATATGGTCCGTATGTGTAGGAAACACCGTTCTTTTGTTCTCAGCACACTCACGTTTCCTGCTGTATTAGAGACTTTAGAAAGCAAGAGCGTGCTTCTCGCTCTAAAGCAAAGTGTGATCCATTGATGAGAACTATGCTGTATGTTTCCCTTCAGAAATGGAGTTAAATCCCAGACTCTGTGTCTTCCTACAGGCAAGACTTCGTTTCAGGTAAGGGCAGTCACTTTTCAGCTCAAAGGAACTACATCGTTCACGGAGCTCACACATTTCTCATTTTAACAGACAAGCATTGGATGTTAGAGAACCAGTGCTTTGTATCAGTTTCAGAGGCAGAGCTGGACTAGATATGGTCTGTATGTGTAGGAAACACCGTTCTTTTGATCTCAGCAAACTCACGTTTCCTGCTGTCTTAGAGACTCTAGAAAGCATGTTCGTGGTTCTTCTTCTAAAGCAGAGTGTGATCAATGGATGAGAACACTGCTGTGTGTTTCACTTCAGAAATGGACTTAAATCCCAGGCTCTGTGTCTTACTACAAGCAAGACTTCGTTTCAGGTAAGGGCAGTCACTTTTCAGTTCAAAGGAACTACATCATTCACTAAGCTCACACGTTTCTGAACTTAAATGACAAGCATTGGATGTTAGAGGACCAGTGCATTGTATCTGTTTCAGAAGCAGAGTTGGATAGATATGGTCCCGATGTGTAGGAAACACGATTATTTTTTTCTCAGCACACTTACGTTTCCTGCTGTCTTAGAGACTTTAGAAAGCAAGAGCGTGCTTCTCGCTCTAAAGCAGAGTGTGATCCATGGATGCGAACACTGCTGTGTGTTTCACTTCAGAAATGGAGTTAAATCCCATGCTCTGAGTCTTCCTACAAGCAAGACTTCGTTTCAGGTAAGGGCAGTCACTTTTCTGCTCAAACGAACTACATCTTTCACGAAGCTCACACGTTTCTCTTCTTAACTGACAATTATTGGATGTTAGAGGACCAGTGCATTCTATCAGTTTCAGAAGAAGTTTTGGATTACATATTGTCCTTATGTGTAGGAAACACCGTTCTTTTGTTCTGGGCACACTCAGATTTCCTGCTGTATTAGAGACTCTATAAAGCAAGAGTGTGCTTCTCGCTCTAAATCAGAGTGTGATCCATGGATGAGAACTGTGCTGTGTGTTTCACTTCAGAAATGGAGTTAAATCTCAGGCTCTGAGTTTTCCTACAAGCAAGACTTCGTTTCAGGTAAGGGCAGTCACTTTTCAGCACAAAGGAACTACATCGTTCACTGAGCTCACACGTTTCTCATCTTAACAGACAAGCATTGGATGTTAGAGGACCAGTCGTTTGTATCAGTTTCAGAAGCAGAGTTGGACTAGATATGGTCCGTATGTGTAGGAAACACCGTTCTTTTCTTCTCAGCACACTCACGTTTCCTGCTGTCTTAGAGAATCTAGAAAGCAAGAGCATGCTTCTTGTTCTAAAGCAGAGTGTGATCAATGAATGAGACAATGCTGTGTGTTTCACTTCAGAAATGGATTTAAATCCCATGCTCTGAGTCTCCCTACAAGCAAGACTTCGTTTCAGGTAAGGCCAGTCACTTTTCTGCTCAAAGGACCTACATCCTTTACGAAGCTCACACGTTTCTCATCTTAACTGACAACCATTGCATGTTAGAGGACCAGTGCATTGTATCAGTTTCAGAAGAAGGTTTGGACTAAATATAGGCCGTATGTGTAGGAAACACCGTTCTTTTGTTCTGGGCACACTCAGATTTCCTGCTATATTAGAGAATCTAGAAAGCAAGAGCATGCTTCTTGCTCTAAAGCAGAGTGTGATCCATGGATGAGAACTATGCTGTGTGTTTCCCTTCAGAAATGGAGTTAATTCCCAGGCTCTGTGTCTTCCTACAAGCAAGACTTCGTTTCAGGTAAGGGCAGTCACTTTTCCGCTCAAACGAACTACATCCTTCACTGAGCTCACACGTTTCTCATCTTAACAGACAAGCATTGCATGTTAGAGGACCAGTGCATTGTATCAGTTTCAGAAGAAGATTTGGACTACATATAGTCAGTATGTGTAGAAAACACCGTTCTTTTGTTCTGGGCACACTCAGATTTCCTGCTGTATTAGAGACTCTAGAAAGCAAGAGCGTGCTTCTTGCTCTAAAGCAAAGTGTGATCCATTGATGAGAACTATGCTGTATGTTTCCCTTCAGAAATGGAGTTAAATCCCAGGCTCTGTGTCTTCCTACAAGCAAGACTTCGTTTCAGGTAAGGGCAGTCACTTTTCAGCTCAAACGAACTACATCGTTCACGGAGCTCACACATTTCTCATCTTAACAGACAAGCATTGGAAGTTAGAGGACCAGTGCTTTGTAACAGTTTCAGCGGCAGAGTTGTACTAGATATGGTCTGTATGTGTAGGAAACACCGTTCTTTTGTTCTCAGCAAACTCAAGTTTGCTGCTGTCTTAGAGACTCTAGAAAGCATGATCGTGGTTCTTGTTCTAAAGCAGAGTGTGATCAATGGATGAGAACGCTGCTGTGTGTTTCACTTCAGAAATGGAGTTAAATCCCAGGCTCTGAGTCTTCCTACAAGCAAGACTTCGTTTCAGGTAAGGGCAGTCACTTTTCTGCTCAAAATAACTACATCTTTCACAAAGCTCAAACGTTTCTCATCTTAACTGACAAGCATTGGATGTTAGAGGACCAGTGCATTCTATCAGTTTCAGAAGAAGATTTGGATTACATATAGTCCTTATGTGTAGGAAACACCATTCTTTTGTTCTGGGCACACTCAGATTTCCTGCTGTATTAGAGGCTCTATAAAGCAAGAGTGTGCTTCTCGCTCTAAAGCAGAGTGTGATCCATGGATGAGAACTGTGCTGTGTGTTTCACTTCAGAAATGGATTTAAATCTCAGGCTCTGAGTCTTCCTACAAGCAAGACTTCGTTTTAGGTAAGGGCAGTCACTTTTCAGCTCAAAGGAACTACATCGTTCACTGAGCTCACACGTTTCTCATCTTAACAGACAAGCATTGGATTTTAGAGGACCAGTGCATTGTATCAGTTTCAGAAGCAGAGTTGGAATAGATATGGTCCCGATGTGTAGGAAACACCGTTATTTTGTTCTCAGCACACTCACGTTTCCTGCTGTCTTAGAGACTGTAGAAAGCAAGAGCGTGCTACTCGCTCTAAAGCAGAGTGTGATCCATGGATGAGAACTAAGCTTTGTGTTTCCCTTCAGAAAAGGAGTTAAATCCCAGGCTCTGTGTCTTCCTACAAGCAAGACTTCGTTTCAGGTAAGGGCAGTCACTTTTCTGCTCAAAAGAACTACATCTTTCACAAAGCTCAAACGTTTCTCATCTTAACTGACAAGCATTGGATGTTAGAGGACCAGTGCATTCTATCAGTTTCAGAAGAAAATTTTGATTACATATAGTCCTTATGTGTAGGAAACACCGTTCTTTTGTTCTGGGCACACTCAGATTTCCTGCTGTATTAGAGACTCTAGAAAGCAAGAGCGTGCTTCTCGCTCAAAAGCAGAGTGTGATCCATGGATGAGAACTATGCTGTGTGTTTCCCTTCAGAAATGGACTTAAATCCCAGGCTCTGTGTCTTACTACATGCAAGACTTCGTTTCAGGTAAGGGCAGTCACTTTTCAGTTCAAAGGAACTACATCATTCAATAAGCTCACACGTTTCTCAACTTAACTGACAAGCACTGGATGTTAGAGGACCAGTGCATTGTATCTGTTTCAGAAGCAGAGTTGGAATAGATATGATCCCGATGTGTAGGAAACACCATTATTTTGTTCTCAGCACACTCACGTTTCATGCTGTATTAGAGACTCTAGAAAGCAAGAGAGTGCTTCTCGCTCAAAAGCAGAGTGTGATCCATGGATGAGAACTATGCTGTGTGTTTCCCTTCAGAAATGGAGTTAAATCCCAGGCTCTGTGTCTTCCTACAGGCAAGACTTCGTTTCAGGTAAGGGCAGTCACTTTTCTGCTCAAACGAACTACATTGTTCACAAAGCTCACACGTTTCTCATCTTAACACACAAGCATTGGATTTTAGAGGACAAGTGCTTTGTATCAGTTTCAGATGCAGAGTTGGACTATGTAATGTCCGTAATTGTAGGAAACACCGTTCTTTTGTTCTCAGCACACTCAAGTTTCCTGCTGTATTAGAGACTCTAGAAAGCAAGAGAGTGCTTCTCGCTCTAAAGCAGAGTGTGATCCATGGATGAGAACTATGCTGTGTGTTTCCCTTCAGAAATGGACTTAAATCCCAGGCTCTGTGTCTTACTACAAGCAAGACTTCGTTTCAGATAAGGGCAGTCACTTTTCAGCTCAAACGAACTACATCATTCACGAAGCTCACACGTTTCTCATCTTAACAGACAAGCATTGGATTTTAGAGGACCAGTGCTTTGTATCAGTTTCAGATGCAGAGTTGGGCTATATAATGTCTGTAAGTGTAGGAAACACTGTACTTTTGTTCTCAGCACACTCACGTTTCCTGCTGTCTTAGAGAATCTAGAAAGCAAGAGCGTGCTTCTTGTTCTAAAGCAGAGTGTGATCAATGAATGAGACAATGATGTGCGTTTCACTTCAGAAATGGAGTTAAATCCCATGCTCTGAGTCTCCCTACAAGCAAGACTTCATTTCAGGTAAGGGCAGTCACTTTTCTGCTCAAAGGAACTACATCCTTCACGACGCTCTCACGTTTCTCATCTTAACTGACAACCATTGGATGTTAGAGGACGAGTGCATTGTATCAGTTTCAGAAGAAGATTTGGACTACATATAGGCCGTATGTTTAGGAAACAACGTTCTTTTGTTCTGGGCAAACTCAGATTTCCTGCTATATTAGAGAATCTAGAAAGCAAGAGCGTGCTTCTTGCTCTAAAGCAGAGTGTGATCCATGGATGAGAACTATGCTGTGTGTTTCCCTTCAGAAATGGAGTTAAATCCCAGGCTCTGTGTCTTCCTACAGGCAAGACTTCGTTTCAGGTAAGGGCAGTCCCTTTTCTGCTCAAACGAACTACATTGTTCATGGAGCTCACACGTTTCTCATCTTAACAGACAAGCATTGGATTTTAGAGGACCAGTGCTTTGTATCACTTTCAGAAGCAGAGTTGGACTAGATATGGTCCGTATGTGTAGGAAACACCGTTCTTTTGTTCTCAGCACACTCACGTTTCCTGCTGTATTAGAGACTTTAGAAAGCAAGAGCGTGCTTCTCGCTCTAAAGCAAAGTGTGATCCATTGATGAGAACTATGCTGTATGTTTCCCTTCAGAAATGGAGTTAAATCCCAGACTCTGTGTCTTCCTACAGGCAAGACTTCGTTTCAGGTAAGGGCAGTCACTTTTCAGCTCAAAGGAACTACATCGTTCACGGAGCTCACACATTTCTCATTTTAACAGACAAGCATTGGATGTTAGAGAACCAGTGCTTTGTATCAGTTTCAGAGGCAGAGCTGGACTAGATATGGTCTGTATGTGTAGGAAACACCGTTCTTTTGATCTCAGCAAACTCACGTTTCCTGCTGTCTTAGAGACTCTAGAAAGCATGTTCGTGGTTCTTCTTCTAAAGCAGAGTGTGATCAATGGATGAGAACACTGCTGTGTGTTTCACTTCAGAAATGGACTTAAATCCCAGGCTCTGTGTCTTACTACAAGCAAGACTTCGTTTCAGGTAAGGGCAGTCACTTTTCAGTTCAAAGGAACTACATCATTCACTAAGCTCACACGTTTCTGAACTTAAATGACAAGCATTGGATGTTAGAGGACCAGTGCATTGTATCTGTTTCAGAAGCAGAGTTGGATAGATATGGTCCCGATGTGTAGGAAACACGATTATTTTTTTCTCAGCACACTTACGTTTCCTGCTGTCTTAGAGACTTTAGAAAGCAAGAGCGTGCTTCTCGCTCTAAAGCAGAGTGTGATCCATGGATGCGAACACTGCTGTGTGTTTCACTTCAGAAATGGAGTTAAATCCCATGCTCTGAGTCTTCCTACAAGCAAGACTTCGTTTCAGGTAAGGGCAGTCACTTTTCTGCTCAAACGAACTACATCTTTCAAGAAGCTCACACGTTTCTCTTCTTAACTGACAATTATTGGATGTTAGAGGACCAGTGCATTCTATCAGTTTCAGAAGAAGTTTTGGATTACATATTGTCCTTATGTGTAGGAAACACCGTTCTTTTGTTCTGGGCACACTCAGATTTCCTGCTGTATTAGAGACTCTATAAAGCAAGAGTGTGCTTCTCGCTCTAAATCAGAGTGTGATCCATGGATGAGAACTGTGCTGTGTGTTTCACTTCAGAAATGGAGTTAAATCTCAGGCTCTGAGTTTTCCTACAAGCAAGACTTCGTTTCAGGTAAGGGCAGTCACTTTTCAGCACAAAGGAACTACATCGTTCACTGAGCTCACACGTTTCTCATCTTAACAGACAAGCATTGGATGTTAGAGGACCAGTCCTTTGTATCAGTTTCAGAAGCAGAGTTGGACTAGATATGGTCCGTATGTGTAGGAAACACCGTTCTTTTCTTCTCAGCACACTCACGTTTCCTGCTGTCTTAGAGAATCTAGAAAGCAAGAGCATGCTTCTTGTTCTAAAGCAGAGTGTGATCAATGAATGAGACAATGCTGTGTGTTTCACTTCAGAAATGGATTTAAATCCCATGCTCTGAGTCTCCCTACAAGCAAGACTTCGTTTCAGGTAAGGCCAGTCACTTTTCTGCTCAAAGGACCTACATCCTTCACGAAGCTCACACGTTTCTCATCTTAACTGACAACCATTGCATGTTAGAGGACCAGTGCATTGTATCAGTTTCAGAAGAAGGTTTGGACTAAATATAGGCCGTATGTGTAGGAAACACCGTTCTTTTGTTCTGGGCACACTCAGATTTCCTGCTATATTAGAGAATCTAGAAAGCAAGAGCATGCTTCTTGCTCTAAAGCAGAGTGTGATCCATGGATGAGAACTATGCTGTGTGTTTCCCTTCAGAAATGGAGTTAATTCCCAGGCTCTGTGTCTTCCTACAAGCAAGACTTCGTTTCAGGTAAGGGCAGTCACTTTTCCGCTCAAACGAACTACATCCTTCACTGAGCTCACACGTTTCTCATCTTAACAGACAAGCATTGCATGTTAGAGGACCAGTGCATTGTATCAGTTTCAGAAGAAGATTTGGACTACATATAGTCAGTATGTGTAGAAAACACCGTTCTTTTGTTCTGGGCACACTCAGATTTCCTGCTGTATTAGAGACTCTAGAAAGCAAGAGCGTGCTTCTTGCTCTAAAGCAAAGTGTGATCCATTGATGAGAACTATGCTGTATGTTTCCCTTCAGAAATGGAGTTAAATCCCAGGCTCTGTGTCTTCCTACAAGCAAGACTTCGTTTCAGGTAAGGGCAGTCACTTTTCAGCTCAAACGAACTACATCGTTCACGGAGCTCACACATTTCTCATCTTAACAGACAAGCATTGGAAGTTAGAGGACCAGTGCTTTGTAACAGTTTCAGCGGCAGAGTTGTACTAGATATGGTCTGTATGTGTAGGAAACACCGTTCTTTTGTTCTCAGCAAACTCAAGTTTGCTGCTGTCTTAGAGACTCTAGAAAGCATGATCGTGGTTCTTGTTCTAAAGCAGAGTGTGATCAATGGATGAGAACGCTGCTGTGTGTTTCACTTCAGAAATGGAGTTAAATCCCAGGCTCTGAGTCTTCCTACAAGCAAGACTTCGTTTCAGGTAAGGGCAGTCACTTTTCTGCTCAAAATAACTACATCTTTCACAAAGCTCAAACGTTTCTCATCTTAACTGACAAGCATTGGATGTTAGAGGACCAGTGCATTCTATCAGTTTCAGAAGAAGATTTGGATTACATATAGTCCTTATGTGTAGGAAACACCATTCTTTTGTTCTGGGCACACTCAGATTTCCTGCTGTATTAGAGGCTCTATAAAGCAAGAGTGTGCTTCTCGCTCTAAAGCAGAGTGTGATCCATGGATGAGAACTGTGCTGTGTGTTTCACTTCAGAAATGGATTTAAATCTCAGGCTCTGAGTCTTCCTACAAGCAAGACTTCGTTTTAGGTAAGGGCAGTCACTTTTCAGCTCAAAGGAACTACATCGTTCACTGAGCTCACACGTTTCTCATCTTAACAGACAAGCATTGGATTTTAGAGGACCAGTGCATTGTATCAGTTTCAGAAGCAGAGTTGGAATAGATATGGTCCCGATGTGTAGGAAACACCGTTATTTTGTTCTCAGCACACTCACGTTTCCTGCTGTCTTAGAGACTGTAGAAAGCAAGAGCGTGCTACTCGCTCTAAAGCAGAGTGTGATCCGTGGATGAGAACTAAGCTTTGTGTTTCCCTTCAGAAAAGGAGTTAAATCCCAGGCTCTGTGTCTTCCTACAAGCAAGACTTCGTTTCAGGTAAGGGCAGTCAGTTTTCTGCTAAACCGAACTACATAGTTCACGAAGCTCACACGTTTCTCATCTTAACTGACAAGCATTGGATGTTAGAGGGTCAGTGCTTTGTATCATTTTCAGAAGCAGATTAGGACTACATATGGTCCATATGTGTAGGAAACACCGATCTTTTGTTCTGGGCACACTCAGTTTTCCTGCTGTCTTAGAGACTTTTGAACGCAAGAGCGTGCTTCTTGCTCTAAAGCAGAGTGTGATCCATTGATGAGAACTATGCTGTATGTTTCCCTTCTGAAATGGAGTTAAATCCCAGACTCTGTGTCTTCCTACATGCAAGACTTCGTTTCAGGTAAGGGCAGTCAGTTTTCTGCTCAAACGAACTACATAGTTCACGAAGCTCACACGTTTCTCATCTTAACTGACAAGCATTGGATTTTAGAGGACCAGTGCTTTGTATCAGTTTCAGATGCAGAGTTGGACAAGATATGTTCCGTATGTGTAGGAAACACCGTTCTTTTGTTCTCAGCACACTCACATTTCCTGCTGTATTAGAGACTTTAGAAAGCAAGAGCGTGCTTCTCGCTCTAAAGCAGAGTGTGATCCATGGATGAGAACTATGCTGTGTGTTTCCCTTAAGAAAAGGAGTTAAATCCCAGGCTCTGTGTCTTCCTACAAGCAAGACTTCGTTTCAGGTAAGGGCAGTCACTTTTCAGCTCAAACAAACTACATCGTTCACGGAGCTCACACATTTCTCATCTTAGCAGACAAGCATTGGATGTTAGAGGACGAGTGCTTTGTATCAGTTTCAGAAGAAGATTTGGATTACATATTGTCCTTATGTGTAGGAAACACCGTTCTTTTGTTCTGGGCACACTCAGATTTCCTGCTGTATTAGAGACTCTATAAAGCAAGAGTGTGCTTCTCGCTCTAAAGCAGAGTGTGATCCATGGATGAAAACTGTGCTGTGTGTTTCACTTCAGAAATGGAGTTAAATCCCATGCTCTGAGTCTCCCTACAAGCAAGACTTCGTTTCAGGTAAGGGCAGTCACTTTTCTGCTCAAAGGAACTACATCCTTCACGAAGCTCACACGTTTCTCATCTTAACTGACAACCATTGGATGTTAGAGGACCAGTGCATTGTATCAGTTTCAGATGCAGAGTTGGACTATATAATGTCTGTAAGTGTAGGAAACACCGTTCTTTTGTTCTCAGCACACTCACGTTTCCTGCTGTCTTAGTGAATCTAGAAAGCAAAAGCGTGCTTCTTGTTCTAAAGCAGAGTGTGATCAATGGATGATTACACTGCTGTGTGTTTTACTTCAGAAATGGAGTTAAATCCCAGGCTCTGAGTCTTCCTACAAGCAAGACTTCAATTCACGTAAGGGCAGTCACTTTTCTGCTCAAACGAACTACATATTTCACGAAGCTCACACGTTTCTCATCTTAACTTACAAGCATTGGATGTAAGATGGTCAGTGCTTTGTATCAGTTTCAGAAGCAGATTTGGACTACATATGGTCCATTTGTGTAGGAAACACCCTTCTTTTTTTCTGGGAACACTCAGATTTCCTGCTGTATTAGAGACTCTAGAAAGCAAGATCGTGCTTCTCGCTCTAAAGCAGATTGTGATCCATGGATGAGAACTATGCTGTGTGTTTCCCTTCAGAAATGGAGTTCAATCCCAGGCTCTGTGTCTTCCTATAGGCAAGACTTCGTTTCAGGTAAGGGCAGTCACTTTTCTGCTCAAATCATCTACATCGTTCACGGAGCTCACACATTTCTCATCTTAACAGACAAGCATTGGATGTTAGAGGACCAGTGCTTTGTAACAGTTTCAGCGGCAGAGTTGGACTAGATATGGTCTGTATGTGTAGGAAACACCGTTCTTTTGTTCTCAGCAAACTCAAGTTTGCTGCTGTCTTAGAGACTCTAGAAAGCATGATCGTGGTTCTTGTTCTAAAGCAGAGTGTGATCAATGGATGAGAACACTGCTGTGTGTTTCACTTCAGAAATGGAGTTAAATCCCAGGCTCTGAGTCTTCCTACAAGCAAGACTTCGTTTCAGGTAAGGGCAGTCACTTTTCTGCTCAAAAGAACTACATCTTTCACAAAGCTCAAACGTTTCTCATCTTAACTGACAAGCATTGGATGTTAGAGGACCAGTGCATTCTATCAATTTCAGAAGAAGATTTGGATTACATATAGTCCTTAGGTGTAGGAAACACCGTTCTTTTGTTCTGGGCACACTCAGATTTCCTGCTGTATTAGAGGCTCTAGAAAGCAAGAGCGTACTTCTCGCTCAAAAGCAGAGTGTGATCCATGGATGAGAACTATGGTGTGTGTTTCCCTTCAGAAATGGAGTTAAACCAGGCTCTGTGTCTTCCTACAAGCAAGACTTCGTTTCAGGTAAGGGCAGTCACTTTTCAGCTCAAACGAACTACATCCTTCACTGAGCTCCCACGTTTCTCATCCTAACAGACAAGCATTGGATGTTAGAGGACCAGTGCATTGTATCAGTTTCAGAAGAAGATTTGGACTACATATAGTCAGTATGTGTAGGAAACACCGTTCTTTTGTTCTGGGCACACTCAGATTTCCTGCTGTATTAGAGACTCTAGAAAGCAAGAGCGTGGTTCTTGCTCTAAAGCAAAGTGTGATCCATTGATGAGAACTATGCTGTATGTTTCCCTTCAGAAATGGAGTTAAATCCCAGACTCTGTGTCTTCCTACAGGCAAGACTTCGTTTCAGGTAAGGGCAGTCACTTTTCAGCTCAAACGAACTACATTGTTCATGGAGCTCACACGTTTCTCATCTTAACAGACAAGCATTGGATTTTAGAGGACCAGTGCTTTGTATCACTTTCAGAAGCAGAGTTGGACTAGATATGGTCCGTATGTGTAGGAAACACCGTTCTTTTGTTCTCAGCACACTCACGTTTCCTGCTGTATTAGAGACTTTAGAAAGCAAGAGCGTGCTTCTCGCTCTAAAGCAAAGTGTGATCCATTGATGAGAACTATGCTGTATGTTTCCCTTCAGAAATGGAGTTAAATCCCAGACTCTGTGTCTTCCTACAGGCAAGACTTCGTTTCAGGTAAGGGCAGTCACTTTTCAGCTCAAAGGAACTACATCGTTCACGGAGCTCACACATTTCTCATTTTAACAGACAAGCATTGGATGTTAGAGAACCAGTGCTTTGTATCAGTTTCAGAGGCAGAGCTGGACTAGATATGGTCTGTATGTGTAGGAAACACCGTTCTTTTGATCTCAGCAAACTCACGTTTCCTGCTGTCTTAGAGACTCTAGAAAGCATGATTGTGGTTCTTGTTCTAAAGCAGAGTGTGATCAATGGATGAGAACACTGCTGTGTGTTTCACTTCAGAAATGGACTTAAATCCCAGGCTCTGTGTCTTACTACAAGCAAGACTTCGTTTCAGGTAAGGGCAGTCACTTTTCAGTTCAAAGGAACTACATCATTCACTAAGCTCACACGTTTCTGAACTTAAATGACAAGCATTGGATGTTAGAGGACCAGTGCATTGTATCTGTTTCAGAAGCAGAGTTGGATAGATATGGTCCCGATGTGTAGGAAACACGATTATTTTTTTCTCAGCACACTTACGTTTCCTGCTGTCTTAGAGACTTTAGAAAGCAAGAGCGTGCTTCTCGCTCTAAAGCAGAGTGTGATCCATGGATGCGAACACTGCTGTGTGTTTCACTTCAGAAATGGAGTTAAATCCCATGCTCTGAGTCTTCCTACAAGCAACACTTCGTTTCAGGTAAGGGCAGTCACTTTTCTGCTCAAAGGAACTACATCTTTCATGAAGCTCACACTTTTCTCTTCTTAACTGACAATTATTGGATGTTAGAGGACCAGTGCATTCTATCAGTTTCAGAAGAAGTTTTGGATTACATATTGTCCTTATGTGTAGGAAACACCGTTCTTTTGTTCTGGGCACACTCAGATTTCCTGCTGTATTAGAGACTCTATAAAGCAAGAGTGTGCTTCTCGCTCTAAATCAGAGTGTGATCCATGGATGAGAACTGTGCTGTGTGTTTCACTTCAGAAATGGAGTTAAATCTCAGGCTCTGAGTTTTCCTACAAGCAAGACTTCGTTTCAGGTAAGGGCAGTCACTTTTCAGCACAAAGGAACTACATCGTTCACTGAGCTCACACGTTTCTCATCTTAACAGACAAGCATTGGATGTTAGAGGACCAGTCGTTTGTATCAGTTTCAGAAGCAGAGTTGGACTAGATATGGTCCGTATGTGTAGGAAACACCGTTCTTTTGTTCTCAGCACACTCACGTTTCCTGCTGTCTTAGAGAATCTAGAAAGCAAGAGCATGCTTCTTGTTCTAAAGCAGAGTGTGATCAATGAATGAGACAATGCTATGTGTTTCACTTCAGAAATGGATTTAAATCCCATGCTCTGAGTCTCCCTACAAGCAAGACTTCGTTTCAGGTAAGGGCAGTCACTTTTCTGCTCAAAGGACCTACATCCTTCACGAAGCTCACACGTTTCTCATCTTAACTGACAACCATTGCATGTTAGAGGACCAGTGCATTGTATCAGTTTCAGAAGAAGATTTGGACTAAATATAGGCCGTATGTGTAGGAAACACCGTTCTTTTGTTCTGGGCACACTCAGATTTCCTGCTATATTAGAG
The DNA here is from genome assembly GCA_949786385.1 of Onychomys leucogaster. Classification (NCBI taxonomy): domain Eukaryota; kingdom Metazoa; phylum Chordata; class Mammalia; order Rodentia; family Cricetidae; genus Onychomys; species Onychomys leucogaster. Next base: position 65,585 of record CATKUP010000368.1, read on the forward strand.
AATCTAGAAAGCAAGAGCATGCTTCTTGCTCTAAAGCAGAGTGTGATCCATGGATGAGAACTATGCTGTGTGTTTCCCTTCAGAAATGGAGTTAATTCCCAGGCTCTGTGTCTTCCTACAAGCAAGACTTCGTTTCAGGTAAGGGCAGTCACTTTTCAGCTCAAACGAACTACATCCTTCACTGAGCTCACACGTTTCTCATCTTAACAGACAAGCATTGCATGTTAGAGGACCAGTGCATTGTATCAGTTTCAGAAGAAGATTTGGACTACATATAGTCAGTATGTGTAGAAAACACCGTTCTTTTGTTCTGGGCACACTCAGATTTCCTGCTGTATTAGAGACTCTAGAAAGCAAGAGCGTGCTTCTTGCTCTAAAGCAAAGTGTGATCCATTGATGAGAACTATGCTGTATGTTTCCCTTCAGAAATGGAGTTAAATCCCAGGCTCTGTGTCTTCCTACAAGCAAGACTTCGTTTCAGGTAAGGGCAGTCACTTTTCAGTTCAAAGGAACTACATCATTCACTAAGCTCACACGTTTCTGAACTTAAATGACAAGCATTGGATGTTAGAGGACCAGTGCATTGTATCTGTTTCAGAAGCAGAGTTGGATAGATATGGTCCCGATGTGTAGGAAACACGATTATTTTTTTCTCAGCACACTTACGTTTCCTGCTGTCTTAGAGACTTTAGAAAGCAAGAGCGTGCTTCTCGCTCTAAAGCAGAGTGTGATCCATGGATGCGAACACTGCTGTGTGTTTCACTTCAGAAATGGAGTTAAATCCCATGCTCTGAGTCTTCCTACAAGCAAGACTTCGTTTCAGGTAAGGGCAGTCACTTTTCTGCTCAAACGAACTACATCTTTCACGAAGCTCACACGTTTCTCTTCTTAACTGACAATTATTGGATGTTAGAGGACCAGTGCATTCTATCAGTTTCAGAAGAAGTTTTGGATTACATATTGTCCTTATGTGTAGGAAACACCGTTCTTTTGTTCTGGGCACACTCAGATTTCCTGCTGTATTAGAGACTCTATAAAGCAAGAGTGTGCTTCTCGCTCTAAATCAGAGTGTGATCCATGGATGAGAACTGTGCTGTGTGTTTCACTTCAGAAATGGAGTAAATCTCAGGCTCTGAGTTTCCTACAAGCAAGACTTCGTTTCAGGTAAGGGCAGTCACTTTTCAGCACAAAGGAACTACATCGTTCACTGAGCTCACACGTTTCTCATCTTAACAGACAAGCATTGGATGTTAGAGGACCAGTGCTTTGTAACAGTTTCAGCGGCAGAGTTGTACTAGATATGGTCTGTATGTGTAGGAAACACCGTTCTTTTGTTCTCAGCAAACTCAAGTTTGCTGCTGTCTTAGAGACTCTAGAAAGCATGATCGTGGTTCTTGTTCTAAAGCAGAGTGTGATCAATGGATGAGAACACTGCTGTGTGTTTCACTTCAGAAATGGAGTTAAATCCCAGGCTCTGAGTCTTCCTACAAGCAAGACTTCGTTTCAGGTAAGGGCAGTCACTTTTCAGCTCAAAGGAACTACATCATTCACTGAGCTCACACGTTTCTCATCTTAACAGACAAGCATTGGATTTTAGAGGACCAGTGCATTGTATCAGTTTCAGAAGCAGAGTTGGAATAGATATGGTCCCGATGTGTAGGAAACACCGTTATTTTGTTCTCAGCACACTCACGTTTCCTGCTGTCTTAGAGACTGTAGAAAGCAAGAGCGTGCTACTCTCTCTAAAGCAGAGTGTGATCCATGGATGAGAACTAAGCTTTGTGTTTCCCTTCAGAAAAGGAGTTAAATCCCAGGCTCTGTGTCTTCCTACAAGCAAGACTTCGTTTCAGGTAAGGGCAGTCAGTTTTCTGCTAAACCGTACTACATAGTTCACGAAGCTCACACGTTTCTCATCTTAACTGACAAGCATTGGATGTTAGAGGGTCAGTGCTTTGTATCATTTTCAGAAGCAGATTTGGACTACATATGGTCCATATGTGTAGGAAACACCGATCTTTGTTCTGGGCACACTCAGTTTTCCTGCTGTCTTAGAGACTTTTGAACGCAAGAGCGTGCTTCTTGCTCTAAAGCAGAGTGTGATCCATTGATGAGAACTATGCTGTATGTTTCCCTTCTGAAATGGAGTTAAATCCCAGACTCTGTGTCTTCCTACATGCAAGACTTCGTTTCAGGTAAGGGCAGTCAGTTTTCTGCTCAAACGAACTACATAGTTCACGAAGCTCACACGTTTCTCATCTTAACTGACAAGCATTGGATTTTAGAGGACCAGTGCTTTGTATCAGTTTCAGATGCAGAGTTGGACAAGATATGTTCCGTATGTGTAGGAAACACCGTTCTTTTGTTCTCAGCACACTCACATTTCCTGCTGTATTAGAGACTTTAGAAAGCAAGAGCGTGCTTCTCGCTCTAAAGCAGAGTGTGATCCATGGATGAGAACTATGCTGTGTGTTTCCCTTAAGAAAAGGAGTTAAATCCCAGGCTTTGTGTCTTCCTACAAGCAAGACTTCGTTTCAGGTAAGGGCAGTCACTTTTCAGCTCAAACAAACTACATCGTTCACGGAGCTCACACATTTCTCATCTTAACAGACAAGCATTGGATGTTAGAGGACCAGTGCTTTGTATCAGTTTCAGAAGAAGATTTGGATTACATATTGTCCTTATGTGTAGGAAACACCGTTCTTTTGTTCTGGGCACACTCAGATTTCCTGCTGTATTAGAGACTCTATAAAGCAAGAGTGTGCTTCTCGCTCTAAAGCAGAGTGTGATCCATGGATGAAAACTGTGCTGTGTGTTTCACTTCAGAAATGGAGTTAAATCCCATGCTCTGAGTCTCCCTACAAGCAAGACTTCGTTTCAGGTAAGGGCAGTCACTTTTCTGCTCAAAGGAACTACATCCTTCACGAAGCTCACACGTTTCTCATCTTAACTGACAACCATTGGATGTTAGAGGACCAGTGCATTGTATCAGTTTCAGATGCAGAGTTGGACTATATAATGTCTGTAAGTGTAGGAAACACCGTTCTTTTGTTCTCAGCACACTCACGTTTCCTGCTGTCTTAGTGAATCTAGAAAGCAAGAGCGTGCTTCTTGTTCTAAAGCAGAGTGTGATCAATGGATGATTACACTGCTGTGTGTTTTACTTCAGAAATGGAGTTAAATCCCAGGCTCTGAGTCTTCCTACAAGCAAGACTTCAATTCACGTAAGGGCAGTCACTTTTCTGCTCAAACGAACTACATATTTCACGAAGCTCACACGTTTCTCATCTTAACTTACAAGCATTGGATGTAAGATGGTCAGTGCTTTGTATCAGTTTCAGAAGCAGATTTGGACTACATATGGTCCATTTGTGTAGGAAACACCCTTCTTTTGTTCTGGGAACACTCAGATTTCCTGCTGTATTAGAGACTCTAGAAAGCAAGAGTGTGCTTCTCGCTCTAAAGCAGAGTGTGATCCATGGATGAGAACTATGCTGTGTGTTTCCCTTCAGAAATGGAGTTCAATCCCAGGCTCTGTGTCTTCCTATAGGCAAGACTTCGTTTCAGGTAAGGGCAGTCACTTTTCTGCTCAAATCAACTACATCGTTCACGGAGCTCACACATTTCTCATCTTAACAGACAAGCATTGGATGTTAGAGGACCAGTGCTTTGTAACAGTTTCAGCGGCAGAGTTGGACTAGATATGGTCTGTATGTGTAGGAAACACCGTTCTTTTGTTCTCAGCAAACTCAAGTTTGCTGCTGTCTTAGAGACTCTAGAAAGCATGATCGTGGTTCTTGTTCTAAAGCAGAGTGTGATCAATGGATGAGAACACTGCTGTGTGTTTCACTTCAGAAATGGAGTTAAATCCCAGGCTCTGAGTCTTCCTACAAGCAAGACTTCGTTTCAGGTAAGGGCAGTCACTTTTCTGCTCAAAAGAACTACATCTTTCACAAAGCTCAAACGTTTCTCATCTTAACTGACAAGCATTGGATGTTAGAGGACCAGTGCATTCTATCAGTTTCAGAAGAAGATTTGGATTACATATAGTCCTTAGGTGTAGGAAACACCATTCTTTTGTTCTGGGCACACTCAGATTTCATGCTGTATTAGAGGCTCTAGAAAGCAAGAGCGTACTTCTCGCTCAAAAGCAGAGTGTGATCCATGGATGAGAACTATGGTGTGTGTTTCCCTTCAGAAATGGAGTTAAACCAGGCTCTGTGTCTTCCTACAAGCAAGACTTCGTTTCAGGTAAGGGCAGTCACTTTTCAGCTCAAACGAACTACATCCTTCACTGAGCTCACACGTTTCTCATCCTAACAGACAAGCATTGGATGTTAGAGGACCAGTGCATTCTATCAGTTTCAGAAGAAGATTTGGACTACATATAGTCAGTATGTGTAGGAAACACCGTTCTTTTGTTCTCAGCACACTCACGTTTCCTGCTGTATTAGAGACTTTAGAAAGCAAGAGCGTGCTTCTCGCTCTAAAGCAAAGTGTGATCCATTGATGAGAACTATGCTGTATGTTTCCCTTCAGAAATGGAGTTAAATCCCAGACTCTGTGTCTTCCTACAGGCAAGACTTCGTTTCAGGTAAGGGCAGTCACTTTTCAGCTCAAAGGAACTACATCGTTCACGGAGCTCACACATTTCTCATTTTAACAGACAAGCATTGGATGTTAGAGAACCAGTGCTTTGTATCAGTTTCAGAGGCAGAGCTGGACTAGATATGGTCTGTATGTGTAGGAAACACCGTTCTTTTGATCTCAGCAAACTCACGTTTCCTGCTGTCTTAGAGACTGTAGAAAGCATGATCGTGGTTCTTGTTCTAAAGCAGAGTGTGATCAATGGATGAGAACACTGCTGTGTGTTTCACTTCAGAAATGGACTTAAATCCCAGGCTCTGTGTCTTACTACAAGCAAGACTTCGTTTCAGGTAAGGGCAGTCACTTTTCAGTTCAAAGGAACTACATCATTCACTAAGCTCACACGTTTCTGAACTTAAATGACAAGCATTGGATGTTAGAGGACCAGTGCATTGTATCTGTTTCAGAAGCAGAGTTGGATAGATATGGTCCCGATGTGTAGGAAACACGATTATTTTTTTCTCAGCACACTTACGTTTCCTGCTGTCTTAGAGACTTTAGAAAGCAAGAGTGTGCTTCTCGCTCTAAAGCAGAGTGTGATCCATGGATGCGAACACTGCTGTGTGTTTCACTTCAGAAATGGAGTTAAATCCCATGCTCTGAGTCTTCCTACAAGCAAGACTTCGTTTCAGGTAAGGGCAGTCACTTTTCTGCTCAAACGAACTACATCTTTCATGAAGCTCACACGTTTCTCTTCTTAACTGACAATTATTGGATGTTAGAGGACCAGTGCATTCTATCAGTTTCAGAAGAAGTTTTGGATTACATATTGTCCTTATGTGTAGGAAACACCGTTCTTTTGTTCTGGGCACACTCAGATTTCCTGCTGTATTAGAGACTCTATAAAGCAAGAGTGTGCTTCTCGCTCTAAATCAGAGTGTGATCCATGGATGAGAACTGTGCTGTGTGTTTCACTTCAGAAATGGAGTTAAATCTCAGGCTCTGAGTTTTCCTACAAGCAAGACTTCGTTTCAGGTAAGGGCAGTCACTTTTCAGCACAAAGGAACTACATCGTTCACTGAGCTCACACGTTTCTCATCTTAACTGACAAGCATTGGATGTTAGAGGACCAGTCCTTTGTATCAGTTTCAGAAGCAGAGTTGGACTAGATATGGTCCGTATGTGTAGGAAACACCGTTCTTTTCTTCTCAGCACACTCACGTTTCCTGCTGTCTTAGAGAATCTAGAAAGCAAGAGCATGCTTCTTGTTCTAAAGCAGAGTGTGATCAATGAATGAGACAATGCTGTGTGTTTCACTTCAGAAATGGATTTAAATCCCATGCTCTGAGTCTCCCTACAAGCAAGACTTCGTTTCAGGTAAGGGCAGTCACTTTTCTGCTCAAAGGACCTACATCCTTCACGAAGCTCACACGTTTTTCATCTTAACTGACAACCATTGCATGTTAGAGGACCAGTGCATTGTATCAGTTTCAGAAGAAGATTTGGACTAAATATAGGCCGTATGTGTAGGAAACACCGTTCTTTTGTTCTGGGCACACTCAGATTTCCTGCTATATTAGAGAATCTAGAAAGCAAGAGCATGCTTCTTGCTCTAAAGCAGAGTGTGATCCATGGATGAGAACTATGCTGCGTGGTTCCCTTCAGAAATGGAGTTAATTCCCAGGCTCTGTGTCTTCCTACAAGCAAGACTTCGTTTCAGGTAAGGGCAGTCACTTTTCAGCTCAAACGAACTACATCCTTCACTGAGCTCACACGTTTCTCATCTTAACAGACAAGCATTGCATGTTAGAGGACCAGTGCATTGTATCAGTTTCAGAAGAAGATTTGGAATACATATAGTCAGTATGTGTAGAAAACACCGTTCTTTTCTTCTGGGCACACTCAGATTTCCTGCTGTATTAGAGACTCTAGAAAGCAAGAGCGTGCTTCTCGCTCTAAAGCAGAGTGTGATCCATGGATGAGAACTATGCTGTGTGTTTCCCTTCAGAAATGGAGTTAAATTCCAGGCTCTGTGTCTTCCTACAAGCAAGACTTCGTTTCAGGTAAGGGCAGTCACTTTTCAGCTCAAACGAACTACATCCTTCACTGAGCTCACACGTTTCTCATCTTAACAGACAAGCATTGGATGTAAGATGGTCAGTGCTTTTATCAGTTTCAGAAGCAGATTTGGACTACATATGGTCCATTTGTGTAGGAAACACCCTTCTTTTGTTCTGAGCACACTCAGATTTCCTGCTGTATTAGAGACTCTAGATAGCAAGAGTGTGCTTCTCGCTCTAAAGCAGAGTGTGATCCATGGATGAGAACTATGCTGTGTGTTTCCCTACAGAAATGGATTTAAATCTCAGGCTCTGGGTCTTCCTACAAGCAAGACTTCGTTTTAGGTAAGGGCAGTCACTTTTCAGCTCAAACGATCTACATCGTTCACGGAGCTCACACATTTCTCATCTTAACAGACAAGCATTGGATGTTAGAGGACCAGTGCTTTGTAACAGTTTCAGCGGCAGAGTTGGACTAGATATGGTCTGTATGTGTAGGAAACACCGTTCTTTTGTTCTCAGCAAACTCACGTTTGCTGCTGTCTTAGAGACTCTAGAAAGCATGATCGTGGTTCTTGTTCTAAAGCAGAGTGTGATCAATGGATGAGAACACTGCTGTGTGTTTCACTTCAGAAATGGAGTTAAATCCCAGGCTCTGAGTCTTCCTACAAGCAAGACTTCGTTTCAGGTAAGGGCAGTCACTTTTCTGCTCAAAAGAACTACATCTTTCACAAAGCTCAAACGTTTCTCATCTTAACTGACAAGCATTGGATGTTAGAGGACCAGTGCATTCTATCAGTTTCAGAAGAAGATTTGGATTACATATAGTCCTTAGGTGTAGGAAACACCGTTCTTTTGTTCTGGGCACACTCAGATTTCCTGCTGTATTAGAGGCTCTAGAAAGCAAGAGCGTACTTCTCGCTCAAAAGCAGAGTGTGATCCATGGATGAGAACTATGCTGTGTGTTTCCCTTCAGAAATGGACTTAAATCCCAGGTTCTGTGTCTTACTACAAGCAAGACTTCGTTTCAGGTAAGGGCAGTCACTTTTCAGTTCAAAGGAACTACATCATTCACTAAGCTCACACGTTTCTCAACTTAACTGACAAGCATTGGATGTTAGAGGACCAGTGCATTGTATCTGTTTCAGAAGCAGAGTTGGAATAGATATGGTCCCGATGTGTAGGAAACACCGTTATTTTGTTCTCAGCACACTCACGTTTCCTGCTGTCTTAGAGACTTTAGAAAGCAAGAGCGTGCTTCTCGCTCTAAAGCAGAGTGTGATCCATGGATGCGAACACTGCTGTGTGTTTCACTTCAGAAATGGAGTTAAATACGATGCTCTGAGTCTTCCTACAAGCAAGACTTTGTTTCAGGTAAGGGCAGTCACTTTTCTGCTCAAACGAACTACATCTTTCACGAAGCTCACACGTTTCTCATATTAACTGACAAGCATTGGATGTTAGAGGACCAGTGCATTCTATCAGTTTCAGAAGAAGATTTGGATTACATATTGTCCTTAAGTGTAGGAAACACCGTTCTTTTGTTCTGTGCACACTCAGATTTCCTGCTATATTAGAGACTCTATAAAGCAAGAGTGTGCTTCTCGCTCTAAAGCAGAGTGTGATCCATGGATGAGAACTGTGCTGTGTGTTTCACTTCAGAAATGGATTTAAATCTCAGGCTCTGAGTCTTCCTACAAGCAAGAATTCGTTTTAGGTAAGGGCAGTCACTTTTCAGCTCAAAGGAACTACATCGTTCACTGAGCTCACACGTTTCTCATCTTAACAGACAAGCATTGGATGTTAGAGGACCAGTGCATTGTATCAGTTTCAGAAGCAGAGTTGGAATAGATATGGTCCCGATGTGTAGGAAACACCGTTATTTTGTTCTCAGCACACTCACGTTTCCTGCTGTCTTAGAGACTGTAGAAAGCAAGAGCGTGCTACTCGCTCTAAAGCAGAGTGTGATCCATGGATGAGAACTAAGCTTTGTGTTTCCCTTCAGAAAAGGAGTTAAATCCCAGGCTCTGTGTCTTCCTACAAGCAAGACTTCGTTTCAGGTAAGGGCAGTCAGTTTTCTGCTAAAACGAACTACATAGTTCACGAAGCTCACAAGTTTCTCATCTTAACTGACAGGCATTGGATGTTAGAGGGTCAGTGCTTTGTATCATTTTCAGAAGCAGATTTGGACTACATATGGTCCATATGTGTAGGAAACACCGATCTTTTGTTCTGGGCACACTCAGTTTTCCTGCTGTCTTAGAGATTTTAGAAAGCAAGAGCGTGCTTCTTGCTCTAAAGCAGAGTGTGATCCATTGATGAGAACTATGCTGTATGTTTCCCTTCAGAAATGGAGTTAAATCCCAGACTCTGTGTCTTCCTACATGCAAGACTTCGTTTCAGGTAAGGGCAGTCAGTTTTCTGCTCAAACGAACTACATAGTTCACGAAGCTCACACGTTTCTCATCTTAACTGACAAGCATTGGATTTTAGAGGACCAGTGCTTTGTATCAGTTTCAGATGCAGAGTTGGACAAGATATGTTCCGTATGTGTAGGAAACACCGTTCTTTTGTTCTCAGCACACTCACATTTCCTGCTGTATTAGAGACTTTAGAAAGCAATAGCGTGCTTCTCGCTCTAAAGCAGAGTGTGATCCATGGATGAGAACTATGCTGTGTGTTTCCCTTAAGAAAAGGAGTTAAATCCCAGGCTCTGTGTCTTCCTACAAGCAAGACTTCGTTTCAGGTAAGGGCAGTCACTTTTCAGCTCAAACAAACTACATCGTTCACGGAGCTCACACATTTCTCATCTTAACAGACAAGCATTGGATGTTAGAGGACCAGTGCTTTGTATCAGTTTCAGAAGAAGATTTGGATTACATATTGTCCTTATGTGTAGGAAACACCGTTCTTTTGTTCTGGGCACACTCAGATTTCCTGCTGTATTAGAGACTCTATAAAGCAAGAGTGTGCTTCTCGCTCTAAAGCAGAGTGTGATCCATGGATGAAAACTGTGCTGTGTGTTTCCCTTCAGAAATGGAGTTCAATCCCAGGCTCTGTGTCTTCCTATATGCAAGACTTCGTTTCAGGTAAGGGCAGTCACTTTTCTGCTCAAATCAACTACATCGTTCACGAAGCTCAAACGTTTCTCATCTTAAAGACAAGCATTGGATGTTAGAGGACCAGTGCTTTGTATCAGTTTCAGAAGAAGAGTTGGACTAGATATCGTAAGTATGTGTAGGAAACACCGTTCTTTTGTTCTCAGCACACTCACGTTTCCTGCTGTCTTAGAGACTTTAGAAAGCAAGAGCGTGCTTCTCGCTCTAAAGCAGAGTGTGATCCATGGATGAGAACTATGCTGTGTGTTACCCTTCAGAAATGGAGTTAAATTCCAGGCTCTGTGTCTTCCTACAAGCAAGACTTCGTTTCAGGTAAGGGCAGTCACTTTTCAGCTCAAACGAACTACATCCTTCACTGAGCTCACACGTTTCTCATCTTAACAGACAAGCATTGGATGTAAGATGGTCAGTGCTTTTATCAGTTTCAGAAGCAGATTTGGACTACATATGGTCCATTTGTGTAGGAAACACCCTTCTTTTGTTCTGGGCACACTCAGATTTCCTGCTGTATTAGAGACTCTTGATAGCAAGAGTGTGCTTCTCGCTCTAAAGCAGAGTGTGATCCATGGATGAGAACTATGCTGTGTGTTTCCCTTCAGAAATGGACTTAAATCCCAGGCTCTGTGTCTTACTAAAAGCAAGACGTCGTTTCAGGTAAGGGCAATCACTTTTCAGTTCAAAGGAACTACATCATTCACTAAGCTCACACGTTTCTCCTCTTAACTGACAAGCATTGGATGTTAGAGGACCAGTGCTTTGTATCACTTTCAGAAGCAGAGTTGGACTAGATATGGTCCGTATGTGTAGGAAACACCGTTCTTTTGTTCTCAGCACACTCACGTTTCCTGCTGTCTTAGAGACTGTAGAAAGCAAGAGCATGCTTCTCGCTCTAAAGCAGAGTGTGATACATGGATGAGAACTATGCTGTGTGTTTCCCTTCAGAAAAGGAGTTAAATCCCAGGCTCTGTGTCTTCCTACAAGCAAACCTTCGTTTCAGGTAAGGGCAGTCACTTTTTAGCTCAAACGAACTACATAGTTCACGGAGCTCACACGTTTCTCATCTTAACAGACAAGCATTGGATGTTAGAGGACGAGTGCTTTGTATCACTTTCAGAAGCAGAGTTGGACTAGATATGGTCCGTATGTGTAGGAAACACCGTTCTTTTCTTCTCAGCACACTCACGTTTCCTGCTGTCTTAGAGACTCTAGAAAGCAAGAGCATGCTTCTTCTTCCAAAGCAGAGTGTGATCAATGAATGAGACAATGCTGTGTGTTTCACTTCTGAAATGGAGTTAAATCCCATGCTCTGAGTCTCCCTACAAGCAAGACTTCATTTCAGGTAAGGGCAGTCACTTTTCTGCTCAAAGGAACTACATCCTTCACGACGCTCTCATGTTTCTCATCTTAATTGACAAGCATTGCATGTTAGAGGACCAGTGCTTTGTATCAGTTTCAGAAGAAGAGTTGGACTAGATAACGTCCCTATGTGTAGGAAACACCGTTCTTTTGTTCTCATCACACTCACGTATCCTGCTGTCTTAGAGACTTTAGAAAGCAAGAGCGTGCTTCTCGCTCTAAAGCAGAGTGTGATCCATGGATGAGAACTATGGTGTGTGTTTCCCTTCAGAAATGGAGTTAAGTCCCAGGCTCTGTGTCTTCCTACAAGCAAGACTTCGTTTCAGGTAAGGGCAGTCACTTTTCAGCTCAAACGAACTACATCCTTCACTGAGCTCACATGTTTCTCATCCAAACAGACAAGCATTGGATGTTAGAGGACCAGTGCATTGTATCAGTTTCAGAAGAAGATTTGGAATACATATAGTCAGTATGTGTAGGAAACACCGTTCTTTTGTTCTGGGCACACTCAGATTTCCTGCTGTATTAGAGACTCTAGAAAGCAAGAGAGTGCTTCTTGCTCTAAAGCAAAGTGTGATCCATTGATGAGAACTATGCTGTATGTTTCCCTTCAGAAATGGAGTTAAATCCCAGACTCTGTGTCTTCCTACAGGCAAGACTTCGTTTCAGGTAAGGGCAGTCACTTTTCAGCTCAAACGAACTACATTGTTCATGGAGCTCACACGTTTCTCATCTTAACAGACAAGCATTGGATTTTAGAGGACCAGTGCTTTGTATCACTTTCAGAAGCAGAGTTGGACTAGATATGGTCCGTATGTGTAGGAAACACCGTTCTTTTGTTCTCAGCACACTCACGTTTCCTGCTGTATTAGAGACTTTAGAAAGCAAGAGCGTGCTTCTCGCTCTAAAGCAAAGTGTGATCCATTGATGAGAACTATGCTGTATGTTTCCCTTCAGAAATGGAGTTAAATCCCAGACTCTGTGTCTTCCTACAGGCAAGACTTCGTTTCAGGTAAGGGCAGTCACTTTTAAGCTCAAAGGAACAACATCGTTCACGGAGCTCACACATTTCTCATTTTAACAGACAAGCATTGGATGTTAGAGGACCAGTGCTTTGTATCAGTTTCAGAGGCAGAGCTGGACTAGATATGGTCTGTATGTGTAGGAAACACCGTTCTTTTGATCTCAGCAAACTCACGTTTCCTGCTGTCTTAGAGACGCTAGAAAGCATGATCGTGGTTCTTGTTCTAAAGCAGAGTGTGAGCAATGGATGAGAACACTGCTGTGTGTTTCACTTCAGAAATGGACTTAAATCCCAGGCTCTGTGTCTTACTACAAGCAAGACTTCGTTTCAGGTAAGGGCAGTCACTTTTCAGTTCAAAGGAACTACATCATTCACTAAGCTCACACGTTTCTCAACTTAAATGAGAAGCATTGGATGTTAGAGGACCAGTGCATTGTATCTGTTTCAGAAGCAGAGTTGGATAGATATGGTCCCGATGTGTAGGAAACACGATTATTTTTTTCTCAGCACACTTACGTTTCCTGCTGTCTTAGAGACTTTAGAAAGCAAGAGCGTGCTTCTCGCTCTAAAGCAGAGTGTGATCCATGGATGCGAACACTGCTGTGTGTTTCACTTCAGAAATGGAGTTAAATCCCATGCTCTGAGTCTTCCTACAAGCAAGACTTTGTTTCAGGTAAGGGCAGTCACTTTTCTGCTCAAACGAACTACATCTTTCACGAAGCTCACACGTTTCTCATATTAACTGACAAGCATTGGATGTTAGAGGACCAGTGCATTCTATCAGTTTCAGAAGAAGATTTGGATTACATATTGTCCTTAAGTGTAGGAAACACCGTTCTTTTGTTCTGTGCACACTCAGATTTCCTGCTATATTAGAGACTCTATAAAGCAAGAGTGTGCTTCTCGCTCTAAAGCAGAGTGTGATCCATGGATGAGAACTGTGCTGTGTGTTTCACTTCAGAAATGGATTTAAATCTCAGGCTCTGAGTCTTCCTACAAGCAAGAATTCGTTTTAGGTAAGGGCAGTCACTTTTCAGCTCAAAGGAACTACATCGTTCACTGAGCTCACACGTTTCTCATCTTAACAGACAAGCATTGGATGTTAGAGGACCAGTGCATTGTATCAGTTTCAGAAGCAGAGTTGGAATAGATATGGTCCCGATGTGTAGGAAACACCGTTATTTTGTTCTCAGCACACTCACGTTTCCTGCTGTCTTAGAGACTGTAGAAAGCAAGAGCGTGCTACTCGCTCTAAAGCAGAGTGTGATCCATGGATGAGAACTAAGCTTTGTGTTTCCCTTCAGAAAAGGAGTTAAATCCCAGGCTCTGTGTCTTCCTACAAGCAAGACTTCGTTTCAGGTAAGGGCAGTCAGTTTTCTGCTAAAACGAACTACATAGTTCACGAAGCTCACAAGTTTCTCATCTTAACTGACAGGCATTGGATGTTAGAGGGTCAGTGCTTTGTATCATTTTCAGAAGCAGATTTGGACTACATATGGTCCATATGTGTAGGAAACACCGATCTTTTGTTCTGGGCACACTCAGTTTTCCTGCTGTCTTAGAGATTTTAGAAAGCAAGAGCGTGCTTCTTGCTCTAAAGCAGAGTGTGATCCATTGATGAGAACTATGCTGTATGTTTCCCTTCAGAAATGGAGTTAAATCCCAGACTCTGTGTCTTCCTACATGCAAGACTTCGTTTCAGGTAAGGGCAGTCAGTTTTCTGCTCAAACGAACTACATAGTTCACGAAGCTCACACGTTTCTCATCTTAACTGACAAGCATTGGATTTTAGAGGACCAGTGCTTTGTATCAGTTTCAGATGCAGAGTTGGACAAGATATGTTCCGTATGTGTAGGAAACACCGTTCTTTTGTTCTCAGCACACTCACATTTCCTGCTGTATTAGAGACTTTAGAAAGCAATAGCGTGCTTCTCGCTCTAAAGCAGAGTGTGATCCATGGATGAGAACTATGCTGTGTGTTTCCCTTAAGAAAAGGAGTTAAATCCCAGGCTCTGTGTCTTCCTACAAGCAAGACTTCGTTTCAGGTAAGGGCAGTCACTTTTCAGCTCAAACAAACTACATCGTTCACGGAGCTCACACATTTCTCATCTTAACAGACAAGCATTGGATGTTAGAGGACCAGTGCTTTGTATCAGTTTCAGAAGAAGATTTGGATTACATATTGTCCTTATGTGTAGGAAACACCGTTCTTTTGTTCTGGGCACACTCAGATTTCCTGCTGTATTAGAGACTCTATAAAGCAAGAGTGTGCTTCTCGCTCTAAAGCAGAGTGTGATCCATGGATGAAAACTGTGCTGTGTGTTTCCCTTCAGAAATGGAGTTCAATCCCAGGCTCTGTGTCTTCCTATATGCAAGACTTCGTTTCAGGTAAGGGCAGTCACTTTTCTGCTCAAATCAACTACATCGTTCACGAAGCTCAAACGTTTCTCATCTTAAAGACAAGCATTGGATGTTAGAGGACCAGTGCTTTGTATCAGTTTCAGAAGAAGAGTTGGACTAGATATCGTAAGTATGTGTAGGAAACACCGTTCTTTTGTTCTCAGCACACTCACGTTTCCTGCTGTCTTAGAGACTTTAGAAAGCAAGAGCGTGCTTCTCGCTCTAAAGCAGAGTGTGATCCATGGATGAGAACTATGCTGTGTGTTACCCTTCAGAAATGGAGTTAAATTCCAGGCTCTGTGTCTTCCTACAAGCAAGACTTCGTTTCAGGTAAGGGCAGTCACTTTTCAGCTCAAACGAACTACATCCTTCACTGAGCTCACACGTTTCTCATCTTAACAGACAAGCATTGGATGTAAGATGGTCAGTGCTTTTATCAGTTTCAGAAGCAGATTTGGACTACATATGGTCCATTTGTGTAGGAAACACCCTTCTTTTGTTCTGGGCACACTCAGATTTCCTGCTGTATTAGAGACTCTTGATAGCAAGAGTGTGCTTCTCGCTCTAAAGCAGAGTGTGATCCATGGATGAGAACTATGCTGTGTGTTTCCCTTCAGAAATGGACTTAAATCCCAGGCTCTGTGTCTTACTAAAAGCAAGACGTCGTTTCAGGTAAGGGCAATCACTTTTCAGTTCAAAGGAACTACATCATTCACTAAGCTCACACGTTTCTCCTCTTAACTGACAAGCATTGGATGTTAGAGGACCAGTGCTTTGTATCACTTTCAGAAGCAGAGTTGGACTAGATATGGTCCGTATGTGTAGGAAACACCGTTCTTTTGTTCTCAGCACACTCACGTTTCCTGCTGTCTTAGAGACTGTAGAAAGCAAGAGCATGCTTCTCGCTCTAAAGCAGAGTGTGATACATGGATGAGAACTATGCTGTGTGTTTCCCTTCAGAAAAGGAGTTAAATCCCAGGCTCTGTGTCTTCCTACAAGCAAACCTTCGTTTCAGGTAAGGGCAGTCACTTTTTAGCTCAAACGAACTACATAGTTCACGGAGCTCACACGTTTCTCATCTTAACAGACAAGCATTGGATGTTAGAGGACGAGTGCTTTGTATCACTTTCAGAAGCAGAGTTGGACTAGATATGGTCCGTATGTGTAGGAAACACCGTTCTTTTCTTCTCAGCACACTCACGTTTCCTGCTGTCTTAGAGACTCTAGAAAGCAAGAGCATGCTTCTTCTTCCAAAGCAGAGTGTGATCAATGAATGAGACAATGCTGTGTGTTTCACTTCTGAAATGGAGTTAAATCCCATGCTCTGAGTCTCCCTACAAGCAAGACTTCATTTCAGGTAAGGGCAGTCACTTTTCTGCTCAAAGGAACTACATCCTTCACGACGCTCTCATGTTTCTCATCTTAATTGACAAGCATTGCATGTTAGAGGACCAGTGCTTTGTATCAGTTTCAGAAGAAGAGTTGGACTAGATAACGTCCCTATGTGTAGGAAACACCGTTCTTTTGTTCTCATCACACTCACGTATCCTGCTGTCTTAGAGACTTTAGAAAGCAAGAGCGTGCTTCTCGCTCTAAAGCAGAGTGTGATCCATGGATGAGAACTATGGTGTGTGTTTCCCTTCAGAAATGGAGTTAAGTCCCAGGCTCTGTGTCTTCCTACAAGCAAGACTTCGTTTCAGGTAAGGGCAGTCACTTTTCAGCTCAAACGAACTACATCCTTCACTGAGCTCACATGTTTCTCATCCAAACAGACAAGCATTGGATGTTAGAGGACCAGTGCATTGTATCAGTTTCAGAAGAAGATTTGGAATACATATAGTCAGTATGTGTAGGAAACACCGTTCTTTTGTTCTGGGCACACTCAGATTTCCTGCTGTATTAGAGACTCTAGAAAGCAAGAGAGTGCTTCTTGCTCTAAAGCAAAGTGTGATCCATTGATGAGAACTATGCTGTATGTTTCCCTTCAGAAATGGAGTTAAATCCCAGACTCTGTGTCTTCCTACAGGCAAGACTTCGTTTCAGGTAAGGGCAGTCACTTTTCAGCTCAAACGAACTACATTGTTCATGGAGCTCACACGTTTCTCATCTTAACAGACAAGCATTGGATTTTAGAGGACCAGTGCTTTGTATCACTTTCAGAAGCAGAGTTGGACTAGATATGGTCCGTATGTGTAGGAAACACCGTTCTTTTGTTCTCAGCACACTCACGTTTCCTGCTGTATTAGAGACTTTAGAAAGCAAGAGCGTGCTTCTCGCTCTAAAGCAAAGTGTGATCCATTGATGAGAACTATGCTGTATGTTTCCCTTCAGAAATGGAGTTAAATCCCAGACTCTGTGTCTTCCTACAGGCAAGACTTCGTTTCAGGTAAGGGCAGTCACTTTTAAGCTCAAAGGAACAACATCGTTCACGGAGCTCACACATTTCTCATTTTAACAGACAAGCATTGGATGTTAGAGGACCAGTGCTTTGTATCAGTTTCAGAGGCAGAGCTGGACTAGATATGGTCTGTATGTGTAGGAAACACCGTTCTTTTGATCTCAGCAAACTCACGTTTCCTGCTGTCTTAGAGACGCTAGAAAGCATGATCGTGGTTCTTGTTCTAAAGCAGAGTGTGAGCAATGGATGAGAACACTGCTGTGTGTTTCACTTCAGAAATGGACTTAAATCCCAGGCTCTGTGTCTTACTACAAGCAAGACTTCGTTTCAGGTAAGGGCAGTCACTTTTCAGTTCAAAGGAACTACATCATTCACTAAGCTCACACGTTTCTCAACTTAAATGAGAAGCATTGGATGTTAGAGGACCAGTGCATTGTATCTGTTTCAGAAGCAGAGTTGGATAGATATGGTCCCGATGTGTAGGAAACACGATTATTTTTTTCTCAGCACACTTACGTTTCCTGCTGTCTTAGAGACTTTAGAAAGCAAGAGCGTGCTTCTCGCTCTAAAGCAGAGTGTGATCCATGGATGCGAACACTGCTGTGTGTTTCACTTCAGAAATGGAGTTAAATCCCATGCTCTGAGTCTTCCTACAAGCAAGACTTCGTTTCAGGTAAGGGCAGTCACTTTTCTGCTCAAACGAACTACATCGTTCAGGAAGCTCACACGTTTCTCATCTTAACTGACAATTATTGGATGTTAGAAGGACCAGTGCATTCTATCAGTTTCAGAAGAAGTTTTGGATTACATATTGTCCTTATGTGTAGGAAACACCGTTCTTTTGTTCTGGGCACACTCAGATTTCCTGCTGTATTAGAGACTCTATAAAGCAAGAGTGTGCTTCTCGCTCTAAATCAGAGTGTGATCCATGGATGAGAACTGTGCTGTGTGTTTCACTTCAGAAATGGAGTTAAATCTCAGGCTCTGAGTTTTCCTACAAGCAAGACTTCGTTTCAGGTAAGGGCAGTCACTTTTCAGCTCAAAGGAACAACATCGTTCACGGAGCTCACACATTTCTCATTTTAACAGACAAGCATTGGATGTTAGAGGACCAGTGCTTTGTATCAGTTTCAGAGGCAGAGCTGGACTAGATATGGTCTGTATGTGTAGGAAACACCGTTCTTTTGATCTCAGCAAACTCACGTTTCCTGCTGTCTTAGAGACTCTAGAAAGCATGATCGTGGTTCTTGTTCTAAAGCAGAGTGTGATCAATGGATGAGAACACTGCTGTGTGTTTCACTTCAGAAATGGACTTAAATCCCAGGCTCTGTGTCTTACTACAAGCAAGACTTCGTTTCAGGTAAGGGCAGTCACTTTTCAGTTCAAAGGAACTACATCATTCACTAAGCTCACACGTTTCTGAACTTAAATGACAAGCATTGGATGTTAGAGGACCAGTGCATTGTATCTGTTTCAGAAGCAGAGTTGGATAGATATGGTCCCGATGTGTAGGAAACACGATTATTTTTTTCTCAGCACACTTACGTTTCCTGCTGTCTTAGAGACTTTAGAAAGCAAGAGCGTGCTTCTCGCTCTAAAGCAGAGTGTGATCCATGGATGCGAACACTGCTGTGTGTTTCACTTCAGAAATGGAGTTAAATCCCATGCTCTGAGTCTTCCTACAAGCAAGACTTCGTTTCAGGTAAGGGCAGTCACTTTTCTGCTCAAACGAACTACATCTTTCACGAAGCTCACACGTTTCTCATCTTAACTGACAATTATTGGATGTTAGAGGACCAGTGCATTCTATCAGTTTCAGAAGAAGTTTTGGATTACATATTGTCCTTATGTGTAGGAAACACCGTTCTTTTGTTCTGGGCACACTCAGATTTCCTGCTGTATTAGAGAATCTAGAAAGCAAGAGCATGCTTCTTGCTCTAAAGCAGAGTGTGATCCATGGATGAGAACTATGCTGTGTGTTTCCCTTCAGAAATGGAGTTAATTCCCAGGCTCTGTGTCTTCCTACAATCAAGACTTCGTTTCAGGTAAGGTCAGTCACTTTTCTGCTCAAACGAACTACATTGTTCACGAAGCTCAAACGTTTCTCATCTTAATTGACAAGCATTGGATGTTAGAGGACCAGTGCTTTGTATCAGATTCAGAAGAAGAGTTGGACTAGATATCGTCCGTATGTGTAGGAAACACCGTTCTTTTGTTCTCAGCACACTCACGTTTCCTGCTGTCTTAGAGATTTTAGAAAGAAAGAGCGTGCTTCTCGCTCTAAAGCAGAGTGTGATCCATGGATGAGAACTATGCTGTATGTTTCCCTTCAGAAATGGAGTTAAATCCCAGGCTCTGTGTCTTCCTACAAGCAAGACTTCGTTTCAGGTAAGGGCAGTCACTTTTGAGCTCAAACGAACTACATCCTTCACTGAGCTCACACGTTTCTCATCTTAAGAGACAAGCATTGGATGTTAGAGGACCAGTGCATTGTATCAGTTTCAGAAGAAGATTTGGACTACAATTAGTCAGTATGTGTAGGAAACACCGTTCTTTTGTTCTGGGCACACTCAGATTTCCTGCTGTATTAGAGACTCTAGAAAGCAAGAGCGTGCTTCTTGCTCTAAAGCAAAGTGTGATCCATTGATGAGAACTATGCTGTATGTTTCCCTTCAGGAATGGAGTTAAATCCCAGACTCTGTGTCTTCCTACAGGCAAGACTTCGTTTCAGGTAAGGGCAGTCACTTTTCAGCTCAAACGAACTACATTGTTCATGGAGCTCACACGTTTCTCATCTTAACAGACAAGCATTGGATTTTAGAGGACCAGTGCTTTGTATCACTTTCAGAAGCAGAGTTGGACTAGATATGGTCCGTATGTGTAGGAAACACCGTTCTTTTTTTCTCAGCACACTCCCGTTTCCTGCTGTATTAGAGACTTTAGAAAGCAAGAGCGTGCTTCTCGCTCTAAAGCAAAGTGTGATCCATTGATGAGAACTATGCTGTATGTTTCCCTTCAGAAATGGAGTTAAATCCCAGACTCTGTGTCTTCCTACAGGCAAGACTTCGTTTCAGGTAAGGGCAGTCACTTTTCAGCTCAAAGGAACTACATCGTTCACGGAGCTCACACATTTCTCATTTTAACAGACAAGCATTGGATGTTAGGGGACCAGTGCTTTGTATCAGTTTCAGAGGCAGAGCTGGACTAGATATGGTCTGTATGTGTAGGAAACACCGTTCTTTTGATCTCAGCAAACTCACGTTTCCTGCTGTCTTAGAGACTCTAGAAAGCATGATTGTGGTTCTTGTTCTAAAGCAGAGTGTGATCAATGGATGAGAACACTGCTGTGTGTTTCACTTCAGAAATGGACTTAAATCCCAGGCTCTGTGTCTTACTACAAGCAAGACTTCGTTTCAGGTAAGGGCAGTCACTTTTCAGTTCAAAGGAACTACATCATTCACTAAGCTCACACGTTTCTGAACTTAAATGACAAGCATTGGATGTTAGAGGACCAGTGCATTGTATCTGTTTCAGAAGCAGAGTTGGATAGATATGGTCCCGATGTGTAGGAAACACGATTATTTTTTTCTCAGCACACTTACGTTTCCTGCTGTCTTAGAGACTTTAGAAAGCAAGAGCGTGCTTCTCGCTCTAAAGCAGAGTGTGATCCATGAATGCGAACACTGCTGTGTGTTTCCCTTCAGAAATGGAGTTAAATCCCATGCTCTGAGTCTTCCTACAAGCAAGACTTCGTTTCAGGTAAGGGCAGTCACTTTTTTGCTCAAACGAACTACATCTTTCCCGAAGCTCACACGTTTCTCATCTTAACTGACAATTATTGGATGTTAGAGGACCAGTGCATTCTATCAGTTTCAGAAGAAGTTTTGGATTACATATTGTCCTTATGTGTAGGAAACACCGTTCTTTTGTTCTGGGCACACTCAGATTTCCTGCTGTATTAGAGGCTCTAGAAAGCAAGAGCGTACTTCTCGCTCAAAAGCAGAGTGTGATCCATGGATGAGAACTATGCTGTGTGTTTCCCTTCAGAAATGGACTTAAATCCCAGGCTCTGTGTCTTACTACAAGCAAGACTTCGTTTCAGGTAAGGGCAGTCACTTTTCAGCTCAAACGAACTACATTGTTCATGGAGCTCACACGTTTCTCATCTTAACAGACAAGCATTGGATTTTAGAGGACCAGTGCTTTGTATCACTTTCAGAAGCAGAGTTGGACTAGATAGGGTCCGTATGTGTAGGAAACACCGTTCTTTTTTTCTCAGCACACTCACGTTTCCTGCTGTATTAGAGACTTTAGAAAGCAAGAGCGTGCTTCTCGCTCTAAAGCAAAGTGTGATCCATTGATGAGAACTATGCTGTATGTTTCCCTTCAGAAATGGAGTTAAATCCCAGACTCTGTGTCTTCCTACAGGCAAGTCTTCGTTTCAGGTAAGGGCAGTCACTTTTCAGCTCAAAGGAACTACATCGTTCACGGAGCTCACACATTTCTCATTTTAACAGACAAGCATTGGATGTTAGAGGACCAGTGCTTTGTATCAGTTTCAGAGGCAGAGCTGGACTAGATATGGTCTGTATGTGTAGGAAACACCGTTCTTTTGATCTCAGCAAACTCACGTTTCCTGCTGTCTTAGAGACTCTAGAAAGCATGATTGTGGTTCTTGTTCTAAAGCAGAGTGTGATCAATGGATGAGAACACTGTTGTGTGTTTCACTTCAGAAATGGACTTAAATCCCAGGCTCTGTGTCTTACTACAAGCAAGACTTCGTTTCAGGTAAGGGCAGTCACTTTTCAGTTCAAAGGAACTACATCATTCACTAAGCTCACACGTTTCTGAACTTAAATGACAAGCATTGGATGTTAGAGGACCAGTGCATTGTATCAGTTTCAGAAGAAGATTTGGACTAAATATGGGCCGTATGTGTAGGAAACACCATTCTTTTGTTCTGGGCACACTCAGATTTCCTGCTATATTAGAGAATCTAGAAAGCAAGAGCATGCTTCTTGCTCTAAAGCAGAGTGAGATCCATGGATGAGAACTATGCTGTGTGTTTCCCTTCAGAAATGGAGTTAATTCCCAGGCTCTGTGTCTTCCTACAAGCAAGACTTCGTTTCAGGTAAGGGCAGTCACTTTTCTGCTCAAACGAACTACATCGTTCACGAAGCTCAACCGTTTCTCATCTTAATTGACAAGCATTGGATGTTAGAGGACCAGTGCTTTGTATCAGATTCAGAAGAAGAGTTGGACTAGATATCGTCCGTATGTGTAGGAAACACCGTTCTTTTGTTCTCAGCACACTCACGTTTCCTGCTGTCTTAGAGATTTTAGAAAGAAAGAGCGTGCTTCTCGCTCTAAAGCAGAGTGTGATCCATGGATGAGAACTATGCTGTGTGTTTCCCTTCAGAAATGGAGTTAAATCCCAGGCTCTGTGTCTTCCTACAAGCAAGACTTCGTTTCAGGTAAGGGCAGTCACTTTTGAGCTCAAACGAACTACATCCTTCACTGAGCTCACACGTTTCTCATCTTAACAGACAAGCATTGGATGTTAGAGGACCAGTGCATTGTATCAGTTTCAGAAGAAGATTTGGACTACATATAGTCAGTATGTGTAGGAAACACCGTTCTTTTGTTCTGGGCACACTCAGATTTCCTGCTGTATTAGAGACTCTAGAAAGCAAGAGCGTGCTTCTTGCTCTAAAGCAAAGTGTGATCCATTGATGAGAACTATGCTGTATGTTTCCCTTCAGAAATGGAGTTAAATCCCAGACTCTGTGTCTTCCTACAGGCAAGACTTCGTTTCAGGTAAGGGCAGTCACTTTTCAGCTCAAACGAACTACATTGTTCACGAAGCTCACACGTTTCTCATCTTAACAGACAAGCATTGGATTTTAGAGGACCAGTGCTTTGTATCACTTTCAGAAGCAGAGTTGGACTAGATATGGTCCGTATGTGTAGGAAACACCGTTCTTTTGTTCTCAGCACACTCACGTTTCCTGCTGTATTAGAGACTTTAGAAAGCAAGAGCGTGCTTCTCGCTCTAAAGCAGAGTGTGATCCATTGATGAGAACTATGCTGTGTGTTTCCCTTAAGAAAAGGAGTTAAATCCCAGGCTCTGTGTCTTCCTACAAGCAAGACTTCGTTTCAGGTAAGGACAGTCACTTTTCAGGTCAAACGAACTACATCGTTCACGGAGCTCACACATTTCTCATCTTAAAAGACAAGCATTGGATGTTAGAGGACCAGTGCTTTGTAACAGTTTCAGCGGCAGAGTTGTACTAGATATGGTCTGTATGTGTAGGAAACACCGTTCTTTTGTTCTCAGCAAACTCAAGTTTGCTGCTGTCTTAGAGACTCTAGAAAGCATGATCGTGGTTCTTGTTCTAAAGCAGAGTGTGATCAATGGATGAGAACACTGCTGTGTGTTTCACTTCAGAAATGGAGTTAAATCCCAGGCTCTGAGTCTTCCTACAAGCAAGACTTCGTTTCAGGTAAGGGCAGTCACTTTTCTGCTCAAAATAACTACATCTTTCACAAAGCTCAAACGTTTCTCATCTTAACTGACAAGCATTGGATGTTAGAGGACCAGTGCATTCTATCAGTTTCAGAAGAAGATTTGGATTACATATAGTCCTTATGTGTAGGAAACACCGTTCTTTTGTTCTGGGCACACTCAGATTTCCTGCTGTATTAGAGGCTCTAGAAAGCAAGAGCGTACTTCTCGCTCTAAAGCAGAGTGTGATCCATGGATGAGAACTATGCTGTGTGTTTCCCTTCAGAAATGGACTTAAATCCCAGGCTCTGTGTCTTACTACAAGCAAGACTTCGTTTCAGGTATGGGCAGTCACTTTTCAGTTCAAAGGAACTACATCATTCACTAAGCTCACACGTTTCTCAACTTAACTGACAAGCATTGGATGTTAGAGGACCAGTGCATTGTATCTGTTTCAGAAGCAGAGTTGGAATAGATATGGTCCCGATGTGTAGGAAACACCATTATTTTGTTCTCAGCACACTCACGTTTCCTGCTGTCTTAGAGACTTTAGAAAGCAAGAGCGTGCTTCTCGCTCTAAAGCAGAGTGTGATCCATGGATGCGAACACTGCTGTGTGTTTCACTTCAGAAATGGAGTTAAATACGATGCTCTGAGTCTTCCTACAAGCAAGACTTCGTTTCAGGTAAGGGCAGTCACTTTTCTGCTCAAACGAACTACATCTTTCACGAAGCTCACACGTTTCTCATCTTAACTGACAAGCATTGGATGTTAGAGGACCAGTGCATTCTATCAGTTTCAGAAGAAGATTTGGACTACATATAGTCAGTATGTGTAGGAAACACCGTTCTTTTGTTCTGGGCACACTCAGATTTCCTGCTGTATTAGAGACTCTAGAAAGCAAGAGCGTGCTTCTTGCTCTAAAGCAAAGTGTGATCCATTGATGAGAACTATGCTGTATGTTTCCCTTCAGGAATGGAGTTAAATCCCAGACTCTGTGTCTTCCTACAGGCAAGACTTCGTTTCAGGTAAGGGCAGTCACTTTTCAGCTCAAACGAACTACATTGTTCATGGAGCTCACACGTTTCTCATCTTAACAGACAAGCATTGGATTTTAGAGGACCAGTGCTTTGTATCACTTTCAGAAGCAGAGTTGGACTAGATATGGTCCGTATGTGTAGGAAACACCGTTCTTTTTTTCTCAGCACACTCCCGTTTCCTGCTGTATTAGAGACTTTAGAAAGCAAGAGCGTGCTTCTCGCTCTAAAGCAAAGTGTGATCCATTGATGAGAACTATGCTGTATGTTTCCCTTCAGAAATGGAGTTAAATCCCAGACTCTGTGTCTTCCTACAGGCAAGACTTCGTTTCAGGTAAGGGCAGTCACTTTTCAGCTCAAAGGAACTACATCGTTCACGGAGCTCACACATTTCTCATTTTAACAGACAAGCATTGGATGTTAGAGGACCAGTGCTTTGTATCAGTTTCAGAGGCAGAGCTGGACTAGATATGGTCTGTATGTGTAGGAAACACCGTTCTTTTGATCTCAGCAAACTCACGTTTCCTGCTGTCTTAGAGACTCTAGAAAGCATGATTGTGGTTCTTGTTCTAAAGCAGAGTGTGATCAATGGATGAGAACACTGCTGTGTGTTTCACTTCAGAAATGGACTTAAATCCCAGGCTCTGTGTCTTACTACAAGCAAGACTTCGTTTCAGGTAAGGGCAGTCACTTTTCAGTTCAAAGGAACTACATTATTCACTAAGCTCACACGTTTTGAACTTAAATGACAAGCATTGGATGTTAGAGGACCAGTGCATTGTATCTGTTTCAGAAGCAGAGTTGGATAGATATGGTCCCGATGTGTAGGAAACACGATTATTTTTTTCTCAGCACACTTACGTTTCCTGCTGTCTTAGAGACTTTAGAAAGCAAGAGCGTGCTTCTTGCTCTAAAGCAGAGTGTGATCCATGAATGCGAACACTGCTGTGTGTTTCACTTCAGAAATGGAGTTAAATCCCATGCTCTGAGTCTTCCTACAAGCAAGACTTCGTTTCAGGTAAGGGCAGTCACTTTTTTGCTCAAACGAACTACATCTTTCCCGAAGCTCACACGTTTCTCATCTTAACTGACAATTATTGGATGTTAGAGGACCAGTGCATTCTATCAGTTTCAGAAGAAGTTTTGGATTACATATTGTCGTTATGTGTAGGAAACACCGTTCTTTTGTTCTGGGCACACTCAGATTTCCTGCTGTATTAGAGACTCTAGAAAGCAAGAGCGTGCTTCTTGTTCTAAAGCAAAGTGTGATCCATTGATGAGAACTATGCTGTATGTTTCCCTTCAGAAATGGAGTTAAATCCCAGACTCTGTGTCTTCCTACAGGCAAGACTTCGTTTCAGGTAAGGGCAGTCACTTTTCAGCTCAAACGAACTACATTGTTCACGAAGCTCATACGTTTCTCATCTTAACAGTCAAGCATTGGATTTTAGAGGACCAGTGATTTGTATCACTTTCAGAAGCAGAGTTGGACTAGATATGGTCCGTATGTGTAGGAAACACCGTTCTTTTGTTCTCAGCACACTCACATTTCCTGCTGTATTAGAGACTTTAGAAAGCAAGAGCGTGCTTCTCGCTCTAAAGCAGAGTGTGATCCATGGATGAGAACTATGCTGTGTGTTTCCCTTAAGAAAAGGAGTTAATTCCCAGGCTCTGTGTCTTCCTACAAGCAAGACTTCGTTTCAGGTAAGGGCAGTCACTTTTCAGCTCAAACGACCTACATCGTTCACGGAGCTCACACATTTCTCATCTTAACAGACAAGCATTGGAAGTTAGAGGACCAGTGCTTTGTAACAGTTTCATCGGCAGAGTTGGACTAGATATGGTCTGTATGTGTAGGAAACACCGTTCTTTTGTTCTCAGCAAACTCAAGTTTGCTGCTGTCTTAGAGACTCTAGAAAGCATGATCGTGGTTCTTGTTCTAAAGCAGAGTGTGATCAATGGATGAGAACACTGCTGTGTGTTTCACTTCAGAAATGGAGTTAAATCCCAGGCTCTGAGTCTTCCTACAAGCAAGACTTCGTTTCAGGTAAGGGCAGTCACTTTTCTGCTCAAATGATCTACATCTTTCACAAAGCTCAAACGTTTCTCATCTTAACTGACAAGCATTGGATGTTAGAGGACCAGTGCATTCTATCAGTTTCAGAAGAAGATTTGGATTACATATAGTCCTTATGTGTAGGAAACACCGTTCTTTTGTTCTGGGCACACTCAGATTTCCTGCTGTATTAGAGGCTCTAGAAAGCAAGAGCGTACTTCTCGCTCAAAAGCAGAGTGTGATCCATGGATGAGAACTATGCTGTGTGTTTCCCTTCAGAAATGGACTTAAATCCCAGGCTCTGTGTCATACTACAAGCAAGACTTCGTTTCAGGTAAGGGCAGTCACTTTTCAGTTCAAAGGAACTACATCATTCACTAAGATCATACGTTTCTCAACTTAACTGTCAAGCATTGGATGTTAGAGGACCAGTGCATTGTATCTGTTTCAGAAGCAGAGTTGGAATAGATATGGTCCCGATGTGTAGGAAACACCATAATTTTGTTCTCAGCACACTCACGTTTCCTGCTGTCTTAGAGACTTTAGAAAGCAAGAGCGTGCTTCTCGCTCTAAAGCAGAGTGTGATCCATGGATGCGAACACTGCTGTGTGTTTCACTTCAGAAATGGAGTTAAATACGATGCTCTGAGTCTTCCTACAAGCAAGACTTCGTTTCAGGTAAGGGCAGTCACTTTTCTGCTCAAACGAACTACATCTTTCACGAAGCTCACACGTTTCTCATCTTAACTGACAAGCATTGGATGTTAGAGGACCAGTGCATTCTATCAGTTTCAGAAGAAGATTTGGATTACATATTGTCCTTAAGTGTAGGAAACACCGTTCTTTTGTTCTGTCCACACTCAGATTTCCTGCTGTATTAGAGATTCTATAAAGCAAGAGTGTGCTTCTCGCTCTAAAGCAGAGTGTGATCCATGGATGAGAACTATGCTGTGTGTTTCCCTTCAGAAATGGACTTAAATCCCAGGCTCTGTGGCTTAATACAAGCAAGACTTCGTTTCAGGTAAGGGCAGTCACTTTTCAGTTCAAAGGAACTACATCATTCACTAAGCTCACACGTTTCTCCTCTTAACTGACAAGCATTGGATGTTAGAGGACCAGTGCTTTGTATCACTTTCAGAAGCAGAGTTGGACTAGATATGGTCCGTATGTGTAGGAAACAAAGTTCTTTTGTTCTCAGCACACTCACGTTTCCTGCTGTCTTAGAGACTGTAGAAAGCAAGAGTGTGCTACTCGCTCTAAAGCAGAGTGTGATCCATGGATGAGAACTAAGCTTTGTGTTTCCCTTCAGAAAAGGAGTTAAATCCCAGGCTCTGTGTCTTCCTACAAGCAAGACTTCGTTTCAGGTAAGGGCAGTCAGTTTTCTGCTAAACCGAACTACATAGTTCACGAAGCTCACACGTTTCTCATCTTAACTGACAAGCATTGGATGTTAGAGGGGCAGTGCTTTGTATCATTTTCAGAAGCAGATTTGGACTACATATGGTCCATATGTGTAGGAAACACCGATCTTTTGTTCTGGGCACACTCAGTTTTCCTGCTGTCTTAGAGACTTTAGAAAGCAAGAGCGTGCTTCTTGCTCTAAAGCAGAGTGTGATCCATTGATGAGAACTATGCTGTATGTTTCCCTTCAGAAATGGAGTTAAATCCCAGACTCTGTGTCTTCCTACATGCAAGACTTCGTTTCAGGTAAGGGCAGGCAGTTTTCTGCTCAAACGAACTACATAGTTCACGAAGCTCACACGTTTCTCATCTTAACTGACAAGCATTGGATGTTAGAGGACCAGTGCTTTGTATCAGTTTCAGATGCAGAGTTGGACTAGATATGGTCCGTATGTGTAGGAAACACCGTTCTTTTGTTCTCAGCACACTCACATTTCCTGCTGTATTAGAGACTTTAGAAAGCAAGAGCGTGCTTCTCGCTCTAAAGCAGAGTGTGATCCATGGATGAGAACTATGCTGTGTGTTTCCCTTAAGAAAAGGTGTTAAATCCCAAGCAATGTGTCTTCCTACAAGCAAGACTTCGTTTCAGGTAAGGGCAGTCACTTTTCAGCTCAAACGAACTACATCGTTCATGGAGCTCACACATTTCTCATCTTAACAGACAAGCATTGGATGTTAGAGGACCAGTGCTTTGTATCAGTTTCAGAAGAAGATTTGGATTACATATTGTCCTTATGTGTAGGAAACACCGTTCTTTTGTTCTGGGCACACTCAGATTTCCTGCTGTATTAGAGACTCTATAAAGCAAGAGTGTGCTTCTCGCTCTAAAGCAGAGTGTGATCCATGGATGAGAACTGTGCTGTGTGTTTCACTTCAGAAATGGAGTTAAATCCCATGCTCTGAGTCTCCCTACAAGCAAGACTTCGTTTCAGGTAAGGGCAGTCACTTTTCTGCTCAAAGGAACTACATCCTTCACGAAGCTCACACGTTTCTCATCTTAACTGACAACCATTGGATGTTAGAGGACCAGTGCATTGTATCAGTTTCAGAAGAAGATTTGGACTAAATATAGGGTATATGTGTAGGAAACACCGTTCTTTTGTTCTGGGCACACTCAGATTTCCGGCTATATTAGAGAATCTAGAAAGCAAGAGCGTGCTTCTTGCTCTAAAGCAGAGTGTGATCCATGGATGAGAACTATGCTGTGTGTTTCCCTTCAGAAATGGATTTAAATCCCAGGCTCTGAGTCTTCCTACAGGCAAGACTTCCTTTCAGGTAAGGGCAGTCACTTTTCTGCTCAAACGAACTACATCGTTCACGAAGCTCAAACGTTTCTCATCTTAATTGACAAGCATTTGATCTTAGAGGACCAGTGCTTTGTTTCAGTTTCAGAAGAAGAGTTGGACTAGATATCGTCGGTATGTGTAGGAAACACCGTTCTTTTGTTGTCAGCACACTCACTTTTCCTGCTGTCTTAGAGACTTTAGAAAGCAAGAGCATGCTTCTCGCTCTAAAGCAAAGTGTGATCCATGGATGAGAACTATGCTGTGTGTTTCCCTTCAGAAATGGAGTTAAATCCCAGGCTCTGTGTCTTCCTACAAGCAAGACTTCGTTTCAAGTAAGGGCAGTCACTTTTCAGCTCAAACGAACTACATCATTCATGAAATTCACACGTTTCTCATCTTAACAGACAAGCATTGGATTTTAGAGGACCAGTGCTTTGTATCAGTTTCAGATGCAGAGTTGGACTATATAATGTCCGTAAGTGTAGGAAACACCGTTCTTTTGTTCTCAGCACACTCACGTTTCCTGCTGTCTTAGTGAATCTAGAAAGCAAGAGCGTGCTTCTTGTTCTAAAGCAGAGTGTGATCGATGGATGATTACACTGCTGTGTGTTTTACTTCAGAAATGGAGTTAAATCCCAGGCTCCGAGTCTTCCTACAAGCAAGACTTCAATTCTCGTAAGGGCAGTCACTTTTCTGCTCAAACGAACTACATCGTTCACGAAGCTCACACGTTTCTCATCTTAACTGACAAGCATTGGATGTTAGAGGACCAGTGCATTCTATCAGTTTCAGAAGAAGATTTGGATTACATATTGTCCTTAAGTGTAGGAAACACCGTTCTTTTGTTCTGTCCACACTCAGATTTCCTGCTGTATTAGAGATTCTATAAAGCAAGAGTGTGCTTCTCGCTCTAAAGCAGAGTGTGATCCATGGATGAGAACTATGCTGTGTGTTTCCCTTCAGAAATGGACTTAAATCCCAGGCTCTGTGTCTTAATACAAGCAAGACTTCGTTTCAGGTAAGGGCAGTCACTTTTCAGTTCAAAGGAACTACATCATTCACTAAGCTCACACGTTTCTCCTCTTAACTGACAAGCATTGGATGTTAGAGGACCAGTGCTTTGTATCACTTTCAGAAGCAGAGTTGGACTAGATATGGTCCGTATGTGTAGGAAACAAAGTTCTTTTGTTCTCAGCACACTCACGTTTCCTGCTGTCTTAGAGACTGTAGAAAGCAAGAGCGTGCTACTCGCTCTAAAGCAGAGTGTGATCCATGGATGAGAACTAAGCTTTGTGTTTCCCTTCAGAAAAGGAGTTAAATCCCAGGCTCTGTGTCTTCCTACAAGCAAGACTTCGTTTCAGGTAAGGGCAGTCAGTTTTCTGCTAAACCGAACTACATAGTTCACGAAGCTCACACGTTTCTCATCTTAACTGACAAGCATTGGATGTTAGAGGGTCAGTGCTTTGTATCATTTTCAGAAGCAGATTTGGACTACATATGGTCCATATGTGTAGGAAACACCGATCTTTTGTTCTGGGCACACTCAGTTTTCCTGCTGTCTTAGAGACTTTAGAAAGCAAGAGCGTGCTTCTTGCTCTAAAGCAGAGTGTGATCCATTGATGAGAACTATGCTGTATGTTTCCCTTCAGAAATGGAGTTAAATCCCAGACTCTGTGTCTTCCTACATGCAAGACTTCGTTTCAGGTAAGGGCAGGCAGTTTTCTGCTCAAACGAACTACATAGTTCACGAAGCTCACACGTTTCTCATCTTAACTGACAAGCATTGGATGTTAGAGGACCAGTGCTTTGTTTCACTTTCAGAAGCAGAGTTGGACTAGATATGGTCCGTATGTGTAGGAAACACCGTTCTTTTGTTCTCAGCACACTCACATTTCCTGCTGTATTAGAGACTTTAGAAAGCAAGAGCGTGCTTCTCGCTCTAAAGCAGAGTGTGATCCATGGATGAGAACTGTGCTGTGTGTTTCACTTCAGAAATGGAGTTAAATCCCATGCTCTGAGTCTCCCTACAAGCAAGACTTCATTTCAGGTAAGGGCAGTCACTTTTCTGCTCAAACGAACTACATCGTTCACGAAGCTCAAACGTTTCTCATCTTAATTGACAAGCATTGGATCTTAGAGGACCAGTGCTTTGTTTCAGTTTCAGAAGAAGAGTTGGACTAGATATCGTCGGTATGTGTAGGAAACACCGTTCTTTTGTTGTCAGCACACTCACTTTTCCTGCTGTCTTAGAGACTTTAGAAAGCAAGAGCATGCTTCTCGCTCTAAAGCAAAGTGTGATCCATGGATGAGAACTATGCTGTGTGTTTCCCTTCAGAAATGGAGTTAAATCCCAGGCTCTGTGTCTTCCTACAAGCAAGACTTCGTTTCAAGTAAGGGCAGTCACTTTTCAGCTCAAACGAACTACATCATTCATGAAATTCACACGTTTCTCATCTTAACAGACAAGCATTGGATTTTAGAGGACCAGTGCTTTGTATCAGTTTCAGATGCAGAGTTGGACTATATAATGTCCGTAAGTGTAGGAAACACCGTTCTTTTGTTCTCAGCACACACACGTTTCCTGCTGTCTTAGTGATTCTAGAAAGCAAGAGCGTGCTTCTTGTTCTAAAGCAGAGTGTGATCAATGGATGATTACACTGCTGTGTGTTTTACTTCAGAAATGGAGTTAAATCCCAGGCTCTGTGTCTTACTACAAGCAAGACTTCGTTTCAGGTAAGGGCAGGCACTTTTCAGTTCAAAGGAACTACATCATTCACTAAGCTCACACGTTTCTCCTCTTAACTGACAAGCATTGGATGTTAGAGGACCAGTGCTTTGTATCACTTTCAGAAGCAGAGTTGGACTAGATATGGTCCGTATGTGTAGGAAACACCGTTCTTTTCTTCTCAGCACACTCACGTTTCCTGCTGTCTTAGAGACTCTAGAAAGCAAGAGCATGCTTCTTGTTCTAAAGCAGACTGTGATCAATGAATGAGACAATGCTGTGTGTTTCACTTCAGAAATGGAGTTAAATCCCATGCTCTGAGTCTCCCTACAAACAAGACTTCGTTTCAGTTAAGGGCAGTCACTTTTCTGCTGAAAGGAACTACATCCTTCACGACGCTCACACGTTTCTCATCTTAACTGACAACCATTGGATGTTAGAGGACCATTGCATTGTTTCAGTTTCAGAAGAAGATTTGGACTACATATAGGCCGTATCTGTAGGAAACACCGTTCTTTTGTTCTGGGCACACTCAGATTTCCTGCTATATTATAGAATCTAGAAAGCAAGAGCATGCTTCTTGCTCTAAAGCAGAGTGTGATCCATGGATGATAACTATGCTGTGTGTTTCCCTTCAGAAATGGAGTTAAATCCCAGGCTCTGTGTCTTCCTACATGCAAGACTTCGTTTCAGGTAAGGGCAGTCAGTTTTCTGCTCAAACGAACTACATAGTTCACGAAGCTCACACGTTTCTCATCTTAACTGACAAGCATTGGATGTTAGAGGACCAGTGCTTTGTATCAGTTTCAGATGCAGAGTTGGACGAGATATGGTCCGTATGTGTAGGAAACACCGTTCTTTTGTTCTCAGCACACTCACATTTCCTGCTGTATTAGAGACTTTAGAAAGCAAGAGCGTGCTTCTCGCTCTAAATCAGAGTGTGATCCATGGATGAGAACTATGCTGTGTGTTTCCCTTAAGAAAAGGAGTTAAATCCCAAGCTCTGTGTTTTCCTACAAGCAAGACTTCGTTTCAGGTAAGGGCAGTCACTTTTCAGCTCAAACGAACTACATCGTTCACGGAGCTCACACATTTCTCATCTTAACAGACAAGCATTGGATGTTAGAGGACCAGTGCTTTGTATCAGTTTCAGAAGAAGATTTGGATTACATATTGTCCTTATGTGTAGGAAACACCGTTCTTTTGTTCTGGGCACACTCAGATTTCCTGCTGTATTAGAGTCTCTATAAAGCAAGAGTGTGCTTCTCGCTCTAAAGCAGAGTGTGATCCATGGATGAGAACTGTGCTGTGTGTTTCACTTCAGAAATGGAGTTAAATCCCATGCTCTGAGTCTCCCTACAAGCAAGACTTCGTTTCAGGTAAGGGCAGTCACTTTTCTGCTCAAAGGAACTACATCCTTCACGAAGCTCACACGTTTCTCATCTTAACTGACAACCATTGGATGTTAGAGGACCAGTGCATTGTATCAGTTTCAGAAGAAGATTTGGACTAAATATAGGGTATATGTGTAGGAAACACCGTTCTTTTGTTCTGGGCACACTCAGATTTCCGGCTATATTAGAGAATCTAGAAAGCAAGAGCGTGCTTCTTGCTCTAAAGCAGAGTGTGATCCATGGATGAGAACTATGCTGTGTGTTTCCCTTCAGAAATGAATTTAAATCCCAGGCTCTGAGTCTTCCTACAGGCAAGACTTCGTTTCAGGTAAGGGCAGTCACTTTTCTGCTCAAACGAACTACATCGTTCACGAAGCTCACACGTTTCTCATCTTAACTGACAAGCATTGGATGTAAGATGGTCAGTGCTTTGTATCAGTTTCAGAAGCAGATTTGGACTACATATGGTCCATTTGTGTAGGAAACACCCTTCTTTTGTTCTGGGCACACTCAGATTTCCTGCTGTATTAGAGACTCTAGAAAGCAAGAGTGTGCTTCTCGCTCTAAAGCAGAGTGTGATCCATGGATGAAAACTATGCTGTGTGTTTCCCTTCAGAAATGGACTTAAATCCCAGGCTAGGTGTCTTACTACAAGCAAGACTTCGTTTCAGGTAAGGGCAGTCACTTTTCAGTTCAAAGGAACTACATCATTCACTAAGCTCACACGTTTCTCCTCTTAACTGACAAGCATTGGATGTTAGAGGACCAGTGCTTTGTATCACTTTCAGAAGCAGAGTTGGACTAGATATGGTCCGTATGTGTAGGAAACACCGTTCTTTTCTTCTCAGCACACTCACGTTTCCTGCTGTCTTAGAGACTCTAGAAAGCAAGAGCATGCTTCTTGTTCTAAAGCAGACTGTGATCAATGAATGAGACAATGCTGTGTGTTTCACTTCAGAAATGGAGTTAAATCCCATGCTCTGAGTCTCCCTACAAACAAGACTTCGTTTCAGTTAAGGGCAGTCACTTTTCTGCTGAAAGGAACTACATCCTTCACGACGCTCACACGTTTCTCATCTTAACTGACAACCATTGGATGTTAGAGGACCAATGCATTGTTTCAGTTTCAGAAGAAGATTTGGACTACATATAGGCCGTATCTGTAGGAAACACCGTTCTTTTGTTCTGGGCACACTCAGATTACCTGCTATATTATAGAATCTAGAAAGCAAGAGCATGCTTCTTGCTCTAAAGCAGAGTGTGATCCATGGATGAGAACTATGCTGTGTGTTTCCCTTCAGAAATGGAGTTAAATCCCAGGCTCTGTGTCTTCCTACATGCAAGACTTCGTTTCAGGTAAGGGCAGTCAGTTTTCTGCTCAAACGAACTACATAGTTCACGAAGCTCACACGTTTCTCATCTTAACTGACAAGCATTGGATGTTAGAGGACCAGTGCTTTGTATCAGTTTCAGATGCAGAGTTGGACGAGATATGGTCCGTATGTGTAGGAAACACCGTTCTTTTGTTCTCAGCACACTCACATTTCCTGCTGTATTAGAGACTTTAGAAAGCAAGAGCGTGCTTCTCGCTCTAAATCAGAGTGTGATCCATGGATGAGAACTATGCTGTGTGTTTCCCTTAAGAAAAGGAGTTAAATCCCAAGCTCTGTGTTTTCCTACAAGCAAGACTTCGTTTCAGGTAAGGGCAGTCACTTTTCAGCTCAAACGAACTACATCGTTCACGGAGCTCACACATTTCTCATCAAAACAGACAAGCATTGGATGTTAGAGGACCAGTGCATTCTATCAGTTTCAGAAGAAGATTTGGATTACATATTGTCCTTATGTGTAGGAAACACCGTTCTTTTGTTCTGGGCACACTCAGATTTCCTGCTGTATTAGAGTCTCTATAAAGCAAGAGTGTGCTTCTCGCTCTAAAGCAGAGTGTGATCCATGGATGAGAACTGTGCTGTGTGTTTCACTTCAGAAATGGAGTTAAATCCCATGCTCTGAGTCTCCCTACAAGCAAGACTTCGTTTCAGGTAAGGGCAGTCACTTTTCTGCTCAAAGGAACTACATCCTTCACGAAGCTCACACGTTTCTCATCTTAATTGACAAGCATTGGATCTTAGAGGACCAGTGCTTTGTTTCAGTTTCAGAAGAAGAGTTGGACTAGATATCGTCGGTATGTGTAGGAAACACCGTTCTTTTGTTGTCAGCCCACTCACTTTTCCTGCTGTCTTAGAGACTTTAGAAAGCAAGAGCATGCTTCTCGCTCTAAAGCAAAGTGTGATCCATGGATGAGAACTATGCTGTGTGTTTCCCTTCAGAAATGGAGTTAAATCCCAGGCTCTGTGTTTTCCTACAAGCAAGACTTCGTTTCAAGTAAGGGCAGTCACTTTTCAGCTCAAACGAACTACATCGTTCACGGAGCTCACACATTTCTCATCAAAACAGACAAGCATTGGATGTTAGAGGACCAGTGCATTGTATCAGTTTCAGAAGAAGATTTGGACTAAATATAGGGTATATGTGTAGGAAACACCGTTCTTTTGTTCTGGGCACACTCAGATTTCCGGCTATATTAGAGAATCTAGAAAGCAAGAGCGTGCTTCTTGCTCTAAAGCAGAGTGTGATCCATGGATGAGAACTATGCTGTGTGTTTCCCTTCAGAAATGGATTTAAATCCCAGGCTCTGAGTCTTCCTACAGGCAAGACTTCGTTTCAGGTAAGGGCAGTCACTTTTCTGCTCAAACGAAATACATCGTTCACGAAGCTCAAACGTTTCTCATCTTAATTGACAAGCATTGGATCTTAGAGGACCAGTGCTTTGTTTCAGTTTCAGAAGAAGAGTTGGACTAGATATCGTCGGTATGTGTAGGAAACACCGTTCTTTTGTTGTCAGCACACTCACTTTTCCTGCTGTCTTAGAGACTTTAGAAAGCAAGAGCATGCTTCTCGCTCTAAAGCAAAGTGTGATCCATGGATGAGAACTATGCTGTGTGTTTCCCTTCAGAAATGGAGTTAAATCCCAGGCTCTGTGTCTTCCTACAAGCAAGACTTCGTTTCAAGTAAGGGCAGTCACTTTTCAGCTCAAACGAACTACATCATTCATGAAATTCACACGTTTCTCATCTTAACAGACAAGCATTGGATTTTAGAGGACCAGTGCTTTGTATCAGTTTCAGATGCAGAGTTGGACTATATAATGTCCGTAAGTGTAGGAAACACCGTTCTTTTGTTCTCAGCACACTCACGTTTCCTGCTGTCTTAGTGAATCTAGAAAGCAAGAGCGTGCTTCTTGTTCTAAAGCAGAGTGTGATCAATGGATGATTACACTGCTGTGTGTTTTACTTCAGAAATGGAGTTAAATCCCAGGCTCCGAGTCTTCCTACAAGCAAGACTTCAATTCTCGTAAGGGCAGTCACTTTTCTGCTCAAACGAACTACATCGTTCACGAAGCTCACACGTTTCTCATCTTAACTGACAAGCATTGGATGTAAGATGGTCAGTGCTTTGTATCAGTTTCAGAAGCAGATTTGGACTACATATGGTCCATTTGTGTAGGAAACACCCTTCTTTTGTTCTGGGCACACTCAGATTTCCTGCTGTATTAGAGACTCTAGAAAGCAAGAGTGTGCTTCTCGCTCTAAAGCAGAGTGTGATCCATGGATGAAAACTATGCTGTGTGTTTCCCTTCAGAAATGGACTTAAATCCCAGGCTCTGTGTCTTACTACAAGCAAGACTTCGTTTCAGGTAAGGGCAGTCACTTTTCAGTTCAAAGGAACTACATCATTCACTAAGCTCACACGTTTCTCCTCTTAACTGACAAGCATTGGATGTTAGAGGACCAGTGCTTTGTATCACTTTCAGAAGCAGAGTTGGACTAGATATGGTCCGTATGTGTAGGAAACACCGTTCTTTTCTTCTCAGCACACTCACGTTTCCTGCTGTCTTAGAGACTCTAGAAAGCAAGAGCATGCTTCTTGTTCTAAAGCAGACTGTGATCAATGAATGAGACAATGCTGTGTGTTTCACTTCAGAAATGGAGTTAAATCCCATGCTCTGAGTCTCCCTACAAACAAGACTTCGTTTCAGTTAAGGGCAGTCACTTTTCTGCTGAAAGGAACTACATCCTTCACGACGCTCACACGTTTCTCATCTTAACTGACAACCATTGGATGTTAGAGGACCATTGCATTGTTTCAGTTTCAGAAGAAGATTTGGACTACATATAGGCCGTATCTGTAGGAAACACCGTTCTTTTGTTCTGGGCACACTCAGATTTCCTGCTATATTAGAGAATCTAGAAAGCAAGAGCATGCTTCTTGCTCTAAAGCAGAGTGTGATCCATGGATGAGAACTATGCTGTGTGTTTCCCTTCAGAAATGGAGTTAAATCCCAGGCTCTGTGTCTTCCTACATGCAAGACTTCGTTTCAGGTAAGGGCAGTCAGTTTTCTGCTCAAACGAACTACATAGTTCACGAAGCTCACACGTTTCTCATCTTAACTGACAAGCATTGGATGTTAGAGGACCAGTGCTTTGTATCAGTTTCAGATGCAGAGTTGGACTAGATATGGTCCGTATGTGTAGGAAACACCGTTCTTTTGTTCTCAGCACACTCACATTTCCTGCTGTATTAGAGACTTTAGAAAGCAAGAGCATGCTTCTCGCTCTAAATCAGAGTGTGATCCATGGATGAGAACTATGCTGTGTGTTTCCCTTAAGAAAAGGAGTTAAATCCCAAGCTCTGTGTTTTCCTACAAGCAAGACTTCGTTTCAGGTAAGGGCAGTCACTTTTCAGCTCAAACAAACTACATCGTTCACGGAGCTCACACATTTCTCATCTTAACAGACAAGCATTGGATGTTAGAGGACCAGTGCTTTGTATCAGTTTCAGAAGAAGATTTGGATTACATATTGTCCTTATGTGTAGGAAACACCGTTCTTTTGTTCTGGGCACACTCAGATTTCCTGCTGTATTAGAGTCTCTATAAAGCAAGAGTGTGCTTCTCGCTCTAAAGCAGAGTGTGATCCATGGATGAGAACTGTGCTGTGTGTTTCACTTCAGAAATGGAGTTAAATCCCATGCTCTGAGTCTCCCTACAAGCAAGACTTCGTTTCAGGTAAGGGCAGTCACTTTTCAGCTCAAACGAACTACATCGTTCACGGAGCTCACACATTTCTCATCTTAACAGACAAGCA
The DNA here is from genome assembly GCA_949786385.1 of Onychomys leucogaster. Classification (NCBI taxonomy): domain Eukaryota; kingdom Metazoa; phylum Chordata; class Mammalia; order Rodentia; family Cricetidae; genus Onychomys; species Onychomys leucogaster. The sequence goes on from CATKUP010000368.1 coordinate 104,195, forward strand.
TTGGATGTTAGAGGACCAGTGCTTTGTATCAGTTTCAGAAGAAGATTTGGATTACATATTGTCCTTATGTGTAGGAAACACCGTTCTTTTGTTCTCAGCACACTCACGTTTCCTGCTGTCTTAGTGAATCTAGAAAGCAAGAGCGTGCTTCTTGTTCTAAAGCAGAGTGTGATCAATGGATGATTACACTGCTGTGTGTTTTACTTCAGAAATGGAGTTAAATCCCAGGCTCCGAGTCTTCCTACAAGCAAGACTTCAATTCACGTAAGGGCAGTCACTTTTCTGCTCAAACGAACTACATCGTTCACGAAGCTCACACGTTTCTCATCTTAACTGACAAGCATTGGATGTTAGAGGACCAGTGCTTTGTATCACTTTCAGAAGCAGAGTTGGACTAGATATGGTCCGTATGTGTAGGAAACACCGTTCTTTTGTTCTCAGCACACTCACGTTTCCTGCTGTCTTAGAGACTCTAGAAAGCAAGAGCATGCTTCTTGTTCTAAAGCAGACTGTGATCAATGAATGAGACAATGCTGTGTGTTTCACTTCAGAAATGGAGTTAAATCCCATGCTCTGAGTCTCCCTACAAAGAAGACTTCGTTTCAGTTAAGGGCAGTCACTTTTCTGCTCAAAGGAACTACATCCTTCACGCAGCTCACACGTTTCTCATCTTAACTGACGACCATTGGATGTTAGAGGACCAGTGCAATGTATCAGTTTCAGAAGAAGATTTGGACTAAATATAGGGCATATGTGTAGGAAACACCGTTCTTTTGTTCTGGGCACACTCAGATTTCCGGCTATATTAGAGAATCTAGAAAGCAAGAGCGTGCTTCTTGCTCTAAATCAGAGTGTGATTCATGGATGAGAACTATGCTGTGTGTTTCCCTTCAGAAATGGAGTTAAATCCCAGGCTCTGAGTCTTCCTACAGGCAAGACTTCGTTTCAGGTAAGGGCAGTAACTTTTCTGCTCAAACGAACTACATCGTTCACGAAGCTCAAACGTTTATCATCTTAATTGACAAGCATTGGATGTTAGAGGACCAGTGCTTTGTTTCAGTTTCAGAAGAAGAGTTGGACTAGATATCGTCGGTATGTGTAGGAAACACCGTTCTTTTGTTCTCAGCACACTCACGTTTCCTGCTGCCTTAGAGACTTTAGAAAGCAAGAGCGTGCTTCTTGCTCTAAAGCAGAGTGTGATCCATGGATGAGAACTATGCTGTGTGTTTCCCTTCAGAAATGGAGTTAAATCCCAGGCTCTGTGTCTTCCTACAAGCAAGACTTCGTTTCAGGTAAGGGCAGTCACTTTTCAGCTCAAACGAACTACATCATTCACGAAATTCAACGTTTCTCATCTTAACAGACAAGCATTGGATTTTAGAGGACCAGTGTTTTGTATCAGTTTCAGATGCAGAGTTGGACTATATAATGTCCGTAAGTGTAGGAAACACCGTTCTTTTGTTCTCATCACATTCACGTTTCCTGCTGTCTTAGTGAAACTAGAAAGCAAGAGTGTGCTTCTTGTTCTAAAGCCGAGTGTGATCAATGGATGATTACACTGCTGTGTGTTTTACTTCAGAAATGGAGTTAAATCCCAGGCTCTGTGTCTTACTACAAGCAAGACTTCGTTTCAGGTAAGGGCAGGCACTTTTCAGTTCAAAGGAACTACATCCTTCACGACGCTCACACGTTTCTCACTTAACTGACAACCATTGGATGTTAGAGGACCATTGCATTGTTTCAGTTTCAGAAGAAGATTTGGACTACATATAGGCCGTATCTGTAGGAAACACCGTTCTTTTGTTCTGGGCACACTCAGATTTCCTGCTATATTAGAGAATCTAGAAAGCAAGAGCATGCTTCTTGCTCTAAAGCAGAGTGTGATCCATGGATGAGAACTATGCTGTGTGTTTCCCTTCAGAAATGGAGTTAAATCCCAGGCTCTGTGTCTTCCTACATGCAAGACTTCGTTTCAGGTAAGGGCAGTCAGTTTTCTGCTCAAACGAACTACATAGTTCACGAAGCTCACACGTTTCTCATCTTAACTGACAAGCATTGGATGTTAGAGGACCAGTGCTTTGTATCAGTTTCAGATGCAGAGTTGGACTAGATATGGTCCGTAATGTAGGAAACACCGTTCTTTTGTTCTCAGCACACTCAAATTTCCTGCTGTATTAGAGACTTTAGAAAGCAAGAGCGTGCTTCTCGCTCTAAATCAGAGTGTGATCCATGGATGAGAACTATGCTGTGTGTTTCCCTTAAGAAAAGGAGTTAAATCCCAAGCTCTGTGTTTTCCTACAAGCAAGACATCGTTTCAGGTAAGGGCAGTCACTTTTCAGCTCAAACGAACTACATCGTTCACGGAGCTCACACATTTCTCATCTTAACAGACAAGCATTGGATGTTAGAGGACCAGTGCTTTGTATCAGTTTCAGAAGAAGATTTGGATTACATATTGTCCTTATGTGTAGGAAACACCGTTCTTTTGTTCTGGGCACACTCAGATTTCCTGCTGTATTAGAGTCTCTATAAAGCAAGAGTGTGCTTCTCGCTCTAAAGCAGAGTGTGATCCATGGATGAGAACTGTGCTGTGTGTTTCACTTCAGAAATGGAGTTAAATCCCATGCTCTGAGTCTCCCTACAAGCAAGACTTCGTTTCAGGTAAGGGCAGTCACTTTTCAGCTCAAACGAACTACATCGTTCACGGAGCTCACACATTCCTCATCTTAACAGACAAGCATTGGATGTTAGAGGATCAGTGCATTGTATCAGTTTCAGAAGCAGAGTTGGACTAGATATGGTCCGTATGTGTAGGAAACACCGTTCTTTTGTTCTCAGCACACTCACGTTTCCTGCTGTCTTAGAGACTCTAGAAAGCAAGAGCATGCTTCTTGTTCTAAAGCAGACTGTGATCAATGAATGAGACAATGCTGTGTGTTTCACTTCAGAAATGGAGTTAAATCCCATGCTCTGAGTCTCCCTACAAACAAGACTTCGTTTCAGTTAAGGGCAGTCACTTTTCTGCTCAAAGGAACTACATCCTTCACGACGCTCACACGTTTCTCATCTTAACTGACAACCATTGGATGTTAGAGGACCATTGCATTGTTTCAGTTTCAGAAGAAGATTTGGACTACATATAGGCCGTATCTGTAGGAAACACCGTTCTTTTGTTCTGGGCACACTCAGATTTCCTGCTATATTAGAGAACCTAGAAAGCAAGAGCATGCTTCTTGCTCTAAAGCAGAGTGTGATCCATGGATGAGAACTATGCTGTGTGTTTCCCTTCAGAAATGGAGTTAAATCCCAGGCTCTGTGTCTTCCTATAGGCAAGAATTCGTTTCAGGTAAGGGCAGTAACTTTTCTGCTCAAACGAACTACATCGTTCACGAAGCTCAAACGTTTATCATCTTAATTGAAAACATTGGATGTTAGAGGACCAGTGCTTTGTTTCAGTTTCAGAAGAAGAGTTGGACTAGATATCGTCGGTATGTGTAGGAAACACCGTTCTTTTGTTCTCAGCACACTCACGTTTCCTGCTGTCTTAGAGACTTTAGAAAGCAAGAGCGTGCTTCTCGCTCTAAAGCAGAGTGTGATCCATGGATGAGAACTATGCTGTGTGTTTCCCTTCAGAAATGGAGTTAAATTCCAGGCTCTGTGTCTTCCTACAAGCAAGACTTCGTTTCAGGTAAGGGCAGTCACTTTTCAGCTCAAACGAACTACATCCTTCACTGAGCTCACACGTTTCTCATCTTAACAGACAAGCATTGGATGTAAGATGGTCAGTGCTTTGTATCAGTTTCAGAATCAGATTTGGACTACATATGGTCCATTTGTGTAGGAAACACCCTTCTTTTGTTCTGGGCACACTCAGATTTCCTGCTGTATTAGAGAATCTAGAAAGCAAGAGTGTGCTTCTCGCTCTAAAGCAGAGTGTGATCCATGGATGAGAACTATGCTGTGTGTTTCCCTTCAGAAATGGACTTAAATCCCAGGCTCTGTGTCTTACTAAAAGCAAGACTTCGTTTCAGGTAAGGGCAGTCACTTTTCAGTTCAAAGGAACTACATCATTCACTAAGCTCACACGTTTCTCCTCTTAACTGACAAGCATTGGATGTTAGAGGACCAGTGCTTTGTATCACTTTCAGAAGCAGAGTTGGACTAGATATGGTCCGTATGTGTAGGAAACACCGTTCTTTTCTTCTCAGCACACTCACGTTTCCTGCTGACTTAGAGACTCTAGAAAGCAAGAGCGTGCTTCTTGTTCTAAAGCAGAGTGTGATCAATGAATGAGACAATGCTGTGTGTTTCACTTCAGAAATGGAGTTAAATCCCATGCTCTGAGTCTCCCTACAAGCAAGACTTCGTTTCAGGTAATGGCAGTCACTTTTCTGCTCAAAGGAACTACATCCTTCACGAAGCTCACACGTTTCTCATCTTAACTGACGACCATTGGATGTTAGAGGACCAGTGCATTTTATCAGTTTCAGAAGAAGATTTGGACTAAATATAGGGCATATGTGTAGGAAACACCGTTCTTTTGTTCTGGGCACACTCAGATTTCCTGCTATATTAGAGAATCTAAAAAGCAAGAGCGTGCTTCTTGCTCTAAAGCAGAGTGTGATTCATGGATGAGAACTATGCTGTGTGTTTCCCTTCAGAAATGGAGTTAAATCCCAGGCTCTGGGTCTTCCTACAGGCAAGACTTCGTTTCAGGTAAGGGCAGTCACTTTTCTGCTCAAACGAACTACATCGTTCACGAAGCTCAAACGTTTATCATCTTAATTGACAAGCATTGGATGTTAGAGGACCAGTGCTTTGTTTCAGTTTCAGAAGAAGAGTTGGACTAGATATCGTCGGTATGTGTAGGAAACACCGTTCTTTTGTTCTCAGCACACTCACGTTTCCTGCTGTCTTAGAGACTTTAGAAAGCAAGAGCGTGCTTCTTGCTCTAAAGCAGAGTGTGATCCATGGATGAGAAATATGCTGTGTGTTTCCCTTCAGAAATGGAGTTAAATCCCAGGCTCTGTGTCTTCCTACAAGCAAGACTTCGTTTCAGGTAAGGGCAGTCACTTTTCAGCTCAAACGAACTACATCATTCACGAAATTCAACGTTTCTCATCTTAACAGACAAGCATTGGATTTTAGAGGACCAGTGCTTTGTATCAGTTTCAGATGCAGAGTTGGACTATATAATGTCCGTAAGTGTAGGAAACACCGTTCTTTTGTTCTCATCACACTCACGTTTCCTGCTGTCTTAGTGAATCTAGAAAGCAAGAGCGTGCTTCTTGTTCTAAAGCCGAGTGTGATCAATGGATGATTACACTGCTGTGTGTTTTACTTCAGAAATGGAGTTAAATCCCAGGCTCTGTGTCTTACTACAAGCAAGACTTCGTTTCAGGTAAGGGCAGTCACTTTTCAGTTCAAAGGAACTACATCATTCACTAAGCTCACACGTTTCTCCTCTTAACTGACAATCATTGGATGTTAGAGGACCAGTGCTTTGTATCACTTTCAGAAGCAGAGTTGGACTAGATATGGTCCGTATGTGTAGGAAACACCGTTCTTTTCTTCTCAGCACACTCACGTTTCCTGCTGTCTTAGAGACTCTAGAAAGCAAGAGCATGCTTCTTGTTCTAAAGCAGACTGTGATCAATGAATGAGACAATGCTGTGTGTTTCACTTCAGAAATGGAGTTAAATCCCATGCTCTGAGTCTCCCTACAAACAAGACTTCGTTTCAGTTAAGGGCAGTCACTTTTCTGCTCAAAGGAACAACATCCTCCACGACGCTCACACGTTTCTCATCTTAACTGACAACCATTGGATGTTAGAGGACCATTGCATTGTTTCAGTTTCAGAAGAAGATTTGGACTACATATAGGCCGTATTTGTAGGAAACACCTTTTTTTTGTTCTGGGCACACTCAGATTTCCTGCTATATTAGAGAATCTAGAAAGCAAGAGCATGCTTCTCGCTCTAAAGCAGAGTGTGATCCATGGATGAGAACTATGCTGTGTGTTTCCCTTCAGAAATGGAGTTAAATCCCAGGCTCTGTGTCTTCCTATAGGCAAGACTTCGTTTCAGGTAAGGGCAGTCACTTTTCTGCTCAAATCAACTGCATCGTTCACGAAGCTCAAACGTTTCTCATCTTAATTGACAAGCATTGGATGTTAGAGGACCAGTGCTTTGTATCAGTTTCAGAAGAAGAGTTGGACTAGATATCGTAAGTATGTGTAGGAAACACCGTTCTTTTTTTCTCAGCACACTCACTTTTCCTGCTGTCTTAGAGACTTTAGAAAGCAAGAGCGTGCTTCTCGCTCTAAAGCAGAGTGGGATCCATGTATGAGAACTATGCTGTGTGTTTCCCTTCAGAAATTGAGTTAAATTCCAGGCTCTGTGTCTTCCTACAAGCAAGACTTCGTTTCAGGTAAGGGCAGTCACTTTTCAGCTCAAACGAACTACATCCTTCACTGAGCTCACACGTTTCTCATCTTAACAGACAAGCATTGGATGTAAGATGGTCAGTGCTTTGTATCAGTTTCAGAAGCAGATTTGGACTACATATGGTCCATTTGTGTAGGAAACACCCTTCTTTTGTTCTGGGCACACTCAGATTTCCTGCTGTATTAGAGACTCTAGAAAGCAAGAGTGTGCTTCTCGCTCTAAAGCAGAGTGTGATCCATGGATGAGAACTATGCTGTGTGTTTCCCTTCAGAAATGGACTTAAATCCCAGGCTCTGTGTCTTACTAAAAGCAAGACTTCGTTTCAGGTAAGGGCAGTCACTTTTCAGTTCAAAGGAACTACATCATTCAGTAAGCTCACACGTTTCTCCTCTTAACTGACAAGCATTGGATGTTAGAGGACCAGTGCTTTGTATCACTTTCAGAAGCAGAGTTGGACTAGATATGGTCCGTATGTGTAGGAAACACCGTTCTTTTCTTCTCAGCACACTCACGTTTCCTGCTGTCTTAGAGACTCTAGAAAGCAAGAGCGTGCTTCTTGTTCTAAAGCAGAGTGTGATCAATGAATGAGACAATGCTGTGTGTTTCACTTCAGAAATGGAGTTAAATCCCATGCTCTGAGTCTCCCTACAAACAAGACTTCGTTTCAGGTAATGGCAGTCACTTTTCTGCTCAAAGGAACTACATCCTTCACGAAGCTCACACGTTTCTCATCTTAACTGACGACCATTGGATGTTAGAGGACCAGTGCATTGTATCAGTTTCAGAAGAAGATTTGGACTAAATATAGGGCATATGTGTAGGAAACACCGTTCTTTTGTTCTGGGCCCACTCAGATTTCCTGCTGTATTAGAGAATCTCGAAAGCAAGAGCGTGCTTCTTGCTCTAAAGCAGAGTGTGATTCATGGATGAGAACTATGCTGTGTGTTTCCCTTCAGAAATGGAGTTAAATCCCAGGCTCTGAGTCTTACTACAGCAAGACTTCGTTTCAGGTAAGGGCAGTCACTTTTCTGCTCAAACGAACTACATCGTTCACGAAGCTCAAACGTTTATCATCTTAATTGACAAGCATTGGATGTTAGAGGACCAGTGCTTTGTTTCAGTTTCAGAAGAAGAGTTGGACTAGATATCGTCGGTATGTGTAGGAAACACCGTTCTTTTGTTCTCAGCACACTCACGTTTCCTGCTGTCTTAGAGACTTTAGAAAGCAAGAGCGTGCTTCTTGCTCTAAAGCAGAGTGTGATCCATGGATGAGAAATATGCTGTGTGTTTCCCTTCAGAAATGGAGTTAAATCCCAGGCTCTGTGTCTTCCTACAAGCAAGACTTCGTTTCAGGTAAGGGCAGTCACTTTTCAGCTCAAACGAACTACATCATTCACGAAATTCAACGTTTCTCATCTTAACAGACAAGCATTGGATTTTAGAGGACCAGTGCTTTGTATCAGTTTCAGATGCAGAGTTGGACTATATAATGTCCGTAAGTGTAGGAAACACCGTTCTTTTGTTCTTATCACATTCACGTTTCCTGCTGTCTTAGTGAATCTAGAAAGCAAGAGCCTGCTTCTTGTTCTAAAGCCGAGTGTGATCAATGGATGATTACACTGCTGTGTGTTTTACTTCAGAAATGGAGTTAAATCCCAGGCTCTGTGTCTTACTACAAGCAAGACTTCGTTTCAGGTAAGGGCAGTCACTTTTCAGTTCAAAGGAACTACATCATTCACTAAGCTCACACGTTTCTCCTCTTAACTGACAATCATTGGATGTTAGAGGACCAGTGCTTTGTATCACTTTCAGAAGCAGAGTTGGACTAGATATGGTCCGTATGTGTAGGAAACACTGTTCTTTTCTTCTCAGCACACTCACGTTTCCTGCTGTCTTAGAGACTCTAGAAAGCAAGAGCATGCTTCTTGTTCTAAAGCAGACTGTGATCAATGAATGAGACAATGCTGTGTGTTTCACTTCAGAAATGGAGTTAAATCCCATGCTCTGAGTCTCCCTACAAACAAGACTTCGTTTCAGTTAAGGGCAGTCACTTTTCTGCTCAAACGAACTACATCCTCCACGACGCTCACACGTTTCTCATCTTAACTGACAACCATTGGATGTTAGAGGACCATTGCATTGTTTCAGTTTCAGAAGAAGATTTGGACTACATATAGGCCGTATTTGTAGGAAACACCGTTCTTTTGTTCTGGGCACACTCAGATTTCCTGCTATATTAGAGAATCTAGAAAGCAAGAGCATTCTTCTTGCTCTAAAGCAGAGTATGATCCATGGATGAGAACTATGCTGTGTGTTTCCCTTCAGAAATGGAGATAATCCCAGGCTCTGTGTCTTCCTATAGGCAAGACTTCGTTTCAGGTAAGGGCAGTCACTTTTCTGCTCAAATCAACTGCATCGTTCACGAAGCTCAAACGTTTCTCATCTTAATTGACAAGCATTGGATGTTAGAGGACCAGTGCTTTGTATCAGTTTCAGAAGAAGAGTTGGACTAGATATCGTAAGTATGTGTAGGAAACACCGTTCTTTTGTTCTCAGAACACTCACTTTTCCTGCTGTCTTAGAGACTTTAGAAAGCAAGAGCGTGCTTCTCGCTCTAAAGCAGAGTGGGATCCATGGATGAGAACTATGCTGTGTGTTTCCCTTCAGAAATTGAGTTAAATTCCAGGCTCTGTGTCTTCCTACAAGCAAGACTTCGTTTCAGGTAAGGGCAGTCACTTTTCAGCTCAAACGAACTACATCCTTCACTGAGCTCACACGTTTCTCATCTTAACAGACAAGCATTGGATGTAAGATGGTCAGTGCTTTGTATCAGTTTCAGAAGCAGATTTGGACTACATATGGTCCATTTGTGTAGGAAACACCCTTCTTTTGTTCTGGGCACACTCAGATTTCCTGCTGTATTAGAGACTCTAGAAAGCAAGAGTGTGCTTCTCGCTCTAAAGCAGAGTGTGATCCATGGATGAGAACTATGCTGTGTGTTTCCCTTCAGAAATGGACTTATTCCCAGGCTCTGTGTCTTACTAAAAGCAAGACTTCGTTTCAGGTAAGGGCAGTCACTTTTCAGTTCAAAGGAACTACATCATTCACTAAGCTCACACGTTTCTCCTCTTAACTGACAATCATTGGATGTTAGAAGACCAGTGCTTTGTATCACTTTCAGAAGCAGAGTTGGACTAGATATGGTCCGTATGTGTAGGAAACACCGTTCTTTTCTTCTCAGCACACTCACGTTTCCTGCTGTCTTAGAGACTCTAGAAAGCAAGAGCATGCTTCTTGTTCTAAAGCAGACTGTGATCAATGAATGAGACAATGCAGTGTGTTTCACTTCAGAAATGGAGTTAAATCCCATGCTCTGAGTCTCCCTACAAACAAGACTTCGTTTCAGTTAAGGGCAGTCACTTTTCTGCTCAAAGGAACTACATCCTTCACGACGCTCACACGTTTCTCATCTTAACTGACAACCATTGGATGTTAGAGGACCATTGCATTGTTTCAGTTTCAGAAGAAGATTAGGACTACATATAGGCCGTATCTGTAGGAAACACCGTTCTTTTGTTCTGGGCACACTCAGATTTCCTGCTATATTAGAGAACCTAGAAAGCAAGAGCATGCTTCTTGCTCTAAAGCAGAGTGTGATCCATGGATGAGAACTATGCTGTGTGTTTCCCTTCAGAAATGGAGTTAAATCCCAGGCTCTGTGTCTTCCTATAGGCAAGAATTCGTTTCAGGTAAGGGCAGTAACTTTTCTGCTCAAACGAACTACATCGTTCACGAAGCTCAAACGTTTATCATCTTAATTGACAAGCATTGGATGTTAGAGGACCAGTGCTTTGTTTCAGTTTCAGAAGAAGAGTTGGACTAGATATCGTCGGTATGTGTAGGAAACACCGTTCTTTTGTTCTCAGCACACTCACGTTTCCTGCTGTCTTAGAGACTTTAGAAAGCAAGAGCGTGCTTCTCGCTCTAAAGCAGAGTGTGATCCATGGATGAGAACTATGCTGTGTGTTTCCCTTCAGAAATGGAGTTAAATTCCAGGCTCTGTGTCTTCCTACAAGCAAGACTTCGTTTCAGGTAAGGGCAGTCACTTTTCAGCTCAAACGAACTACATCCTTCACTGAGCTCACACGTTTCTCATCTTAACAGACAAGCATTGGATGTAAGATGGTCAGTGCTTTGTATCAGTTTCAGAATCAGATTTGGACTACATATGGTCCATTTGTGTAGGAAACACCCTTCTTTTGTTCTGGGCACACTCAGATTTCCTGCTGTATTAGAGAATCTAGAAAGCAAGAGTGTGCTTCTCGCTCTAAAGCAGAGTGTGATCCATGGATGAGAACTATGCTGTGTGTTTCCCTTCAGAAATGGACTTAAATCCCAGGCTCTGTGTCTTACTAAAAGCAAGACTTCGTTTCAGGTAAGGGCAGTCACTTTTCAGTTCAAAGGAACTACATCATTCACTAAGCTCACACGTTTCTCCTCTTAACTGACAAGCATTGGATGTTAGAGGACCAGTGCTTTGTATCACTTTCAGAAGCAGAGTTGGACTAGATATGGTCCGTATGTGTAGGAAACACCGTTCTTTTCTTCTCAGCACATTCACGTTTCCTGCTGACTTAGAGACTCTAGAAAGCAAGAGCGTGCTTCTTGTTCTAAAGCAGAGTGTGATCAATGAATGAGACAATGCTGTGTGTTTCACTTCAGAAATGGAGTTAAATCCCATGCTCTGAGTCTCCCTACAAGCAAGACTTCGTTTCAGGTAATGGCAGTCACTTTTCTGCTCAAAGGAACTACATCCTTCACGAAGCTCACACGTTTCTCATCTTAACTGACGACCATTGGATGTTAGAGGACCAGTGCATTTTATCAGTTTCAGAAGAAGATTTGGACTAAATATAGGTCATATGTGTAGGAAACACCGTTCTTTTGTTCTCAGAACACTCACTTTTCCTGCTGTCTTAGAGAATTTAGAAAGCAAGAGCGTGCTTCTCGCTCTAAAGCAGAGTGGGATCCATGGATGAGAACTATGCTGTGTGTTTCCCTTCAGAAATTGAGTTAAATTCCAGGCTCTGTGTCTTCCTACAAGCAAGACTTCGTTTCAGGTAAGGGCAGTCACTTTTCAGCTCAAACGAACTACATCCTTCACTGAGCTCACACGTTTCTCATCTGAACAGACAAGCATTGGATGTAAGATGGTCAGTGCTTTGTATCAGTTTCAGAAGCAGATTTGGACTACATATGGTCCATTTGTGTAGGAAACACCCTTCTTTTGTTCTGGGCACACTCAGATTTCCTGCTGTATTAGAGACTCTAGAAAGCAAGAGTGTGCTTCTCGCTCTAAAGCAGAGTGTGATCCATGGATGAGAACTATGCTGTGTGTTTCCCTTCAGAAATGGACTTAAATCCCAGGCTCTGTGTCTTACTAAAAGCAAGACTTCGTTTCAGGTAAGGGCAGTCACTTTTCAGTTCAAAGGAACTACATCATTCACTAAGCTCACACGTTTCTCCTCTTAACTGACAATCATTGGATGTTAGAGGACCAGTGCTTTGTATCACTTTCAGAAGCAGAGTTGGACTAGATATGGTCCGTATGTGTAGGAAACACCGTTCTTTTCTTCTCAGCACACTCACGTTTCCTGCTGTCTTAGAGACTCTAGAAAGCAAGAGCATGCTTCTTGTTCTAAAGCAGACTGTGATCAATGAATGAGACAATGCAGTGTGTTTCACTTCAGAAATGGAGTTAAATCCCATGCTCTGAGTCTCCCTACAAACAAGACTTCGTTTCAGTTAAGGGCAGTCACTTTTCTGCTCAAAGGAACTACATCCTTCACGACGCTCACACGTTTCTCATCTTAACTGACAACCATTGGATGTTAGAGGACCATTGCATTGTTTCAGTTTCAGAAGAAGATTAGGACTACATATAGGCCGTATCTGTAGGAAACACCGTTCTTTTGTTCTGGGCACACTCAGATTTCCTGCTATATTAGAGAACCTAGAAAGCAAGAGCATGCTTCTTGCTCTAAAGCAGAGTGTGATCCATGGATGAGAACTATGCTGTGTGTTTCCCTTCAGAAATGGAGTTAAATCCCAGGCTCTGTGTCTTCCTATAGGCAAGAATTCGTTTCAGGTAAGGGCAGTAACTTTTCTGCTCAAACGAACTACATCGTTCACGAAGCTCAAACGTTTATCATCTTAATTGACAAGCATTGGATGTTAGAGGACCAGTGCTTTGTTTCAGTTTCAGAAGAAGAGTTGGACTAGATATCGTCGGTATGTGTAGGAAACACCGTTCTTTTGTTCTCAGCACACTCACGTTTCCTGCTGTCTTAGAGACTTTAGAAAGCAAGAGCGTGCTTCTCGCTCTAAAGCAGAGTGTGATCCATGGATGAGAACTATGCTGTGTGTTTCCCTTCAGAAATGGAGTTAAATTCCAGGCTCTGTGTCTTCCTACAAGCAAGACTTCGTTTCAGGTAAGGGCAGTCACTTTTCAGCTCAAACGAACTACATCCTTCACTGAGCTCACACGTTTCTCATCTTAACAGACAAGCATTGGATGTAAGATGGTCAGTGCTTTGTATCAGTTTCAGAATCAGATTTGGACTACATATGGTCCATTTGTGTAGGAAACACCCTTCTTTTGTTCTGGGCACACTCAGATTTCCTGCTGTATTAGAGAATCTAGAAAGCAAGAGTGTGCTTCTCGCTCTAAAGCAGAGTGTGATCCATGGATGAGAACTATGCTGTGTGTTTCCCTTCAGAAATGGACTTAAATCCCAGGCTCTGTGTCTTACTAAAAGCAAGACTTCGTTTCAGGTAAGGGCAGTCACTTTTCAGTTCAAAGGAACTACATCATTCACTAAGCTCACACGTTTCTCCTCTTAACTGACAAGCATTGGATGTTAGAGGACCAGTGCTTTGTATCACTTTCAGAAGCAGAGTTGGACTAGATATGGTCCGTATGTGTAGGAAACACCGTTCTTTTCTTCTCAGCACACTCACGTTTCCTGCTGACTTAGAGACTCTAGAAAGCAAGAGCGTGCTTCTTGTTCTAAAGCAGAGTGTGATCAATGAATGAGACAATGCTGTGTGTTTCACTTCAGAAATGGAGTTAAATCCCATGCTCTGAGTCTCCCTACAAGCAAGACTTCGTTTCAGGTAATGGCAGTCACTTTTCTGCTCAAAGGAACTACATCCTTCACGAAGCTCACACGTTTCTCATCTTAACTGACGACCATTGGATGTTAGAGGACCAGTGCATTTTATCAGTTTCAGAAGAAGATTTGGACTAAATATAGGTCATATGTGTAGGAAACACCGTTCTTTTGTTCTGGGCACACTCAGATTTCCTGCTATATTAGAGAATCTGAAAAGCAAGAGCGTGCTTCTTGCTCTAAAGCAGAGTGTGATTCATGGATGAGAACTATGCTGTGTGTTTCCCTTCAGAAATGGAGTTAAATCCCAGGCTCTGGGTCTTCCTACAGGCAAGACTTCGTTTCAGGTAAGGGCAGTCACTTTTCTGCTCAAACGAACTACATCGTTCACGAAGCTCAAACGTTTATCATCTTAATTGACAAGCATTGGATGTTAGAGGACCAGTGCTTTGTTTCAGTTTCAGAAGAAGAGTTGGACTACATATGGTCCATTTGTGTAGGAAACACCCTTCTTTTGTTCTGGGCACACTCAGATTTCCTGCTGTATTAGAGAATCTAGAAAGCAAGAGTGTGCTTCTCGCTCTAAAGCAGAGTGTGATCCATGGATGAGAACACTGCTGTGTGTTTCCCTTCAGAAATGGACTTAAATCCCAGGCTCTGTGTCTTACTAAAAGCAAGACTTCGTTTCAGGTAAGGGCAGTCACTTTTCAGTTCAAAGGAACTACATCATTCACTAAGCTCACACGTTTCTCCTCTTAACTGACAAGCATTGGATGTTAGAGGACCAGTGCTTTGTATCACTTTCAGAAGCAGAGTTGGACTAGATATGGTCCGTATGTGTAGGAAACACCGTTCTTTTCTTCTCAGCACACTCACGTTTCCTGCTGACTTAGAGACTCTAGAAAGCAAGAGCGTGCTTCTTGTTCTAAAGCAGAGTGTGATCAATGAATGAGACAATGCTGTGTGTTTCACTTCAGAAATGGAGTTAAATCCCATGCTCTGAGTCTCCCTACAAGCAAGACTTCGTTTCAGGTAATGGCAGTCACTTTTCTGCTCAAAGGAACTACATCCTTCACGAAGCTCACACGTTTCTCATCTTAACTGACGACCATTGGATGTTAGAGGACCAGTGCATTTTATCAGTTTCAGAAGAAGATTTGGACTAAATATAGGTCATATGTGTAGGAAACACCGTTCTTTTGTTCTGGGCACACTCAGATTTCCTGCTATATTAGAGAATCTAAAAAGCAAGAGCGTGCTTCTTGCTCTAAAGCAGAGTGTGATTCATGGATGAGAACTATGCTGTGTGTTTCCCTTCAGAAATGGAGTTAAATCCCAGGCTCTGGGTCTTCCTACAGGCAAGACTTCGTTTCAGGTAAGGGCAGTCACTTTTCTGCTCAAACGAACTACATCGTTCACGAAGCTCAAACGTTTATCATCTTAATTGACAAGCATTGGATGTTAGAGGACCAGTGCTTTGTTTCAGTTTCAGAAGAAGAGTTGGACTAGATATCGTCGGTATGTGTAGGAAACACCGTTCTTTTGTTCTCAGCACACTCACGTTTCCTGCTGTCTTAGAGACTTTAGAAAGCAAGAGCGTGCTTCTTGCTCTAAAGCAGAGTGTGATCCATGGATGAGAAATATGCTGTGTGTTTCCCTTCAGAAATGGAGTTAAATCCCAGGCTCTGTGTCTTCCTACAAGCAAGACTTCGTTTCAGGTAAGGGCAGTCACTTTTCAGCTCAAACGAACTACATCATTCACGAAATTCAACGTTTCTCATCTTAACAGACAAGCATTGGACTTTAGAGGACCAGTGCTTTGTATCAGTTTCAGATGCAGAGTTGGACTATATAATGTCCGTAAGTGTAGGAAACACCGTTCTTTTGTTCTCATCACACTCACGTTTCCTGCTGTCTTAGTGAATTTAGAAAGCAAGAGCGTGCTTCTTGTTCTAAAGCCGAGTGTGATCAATGGATGATTACACTGCTGTGTGTTTTACTTCAGAAATGGAGTTAAATCCCAGGCTCTGTGTCTTACTACAAGCAAGACTTCGTTTCAGGTAAGGGCAGTCACTTTTCAGTTCAAAGGAACTACATCATTCACTAAGCTCACACGTTTCTCCTCTTAACTGACAATCATTGGATGTTAGAGGACCAGTGCTTTGTATCACTTTCAGAAGCAGAGTTGGACTAGATATGGTCCGTATGTGTAGGAAACACCGTTCTTTTCTTCTCAGCACACTCACGTTTCCTGCTGCCTTAGAGACTCTAGAAAGCAAGAGCATGCTTCTTGTTCTAAAGCAGACTGTGATCAATGAATGAGACAATGCTGTGTGTTTCACTTCAGAAATGGAGTTAAATCCCATGCTCTGAGTCTCCCTACAAAGAAGACTTCGTTTCAGTTAAGGGCAGTCACTTTTCTGCTCAAAGGAACTACATCCTTCACGCAGCTCACACGTTTCTCATCTTAACTGACGACCATTGGATGTTAGTTGACCAGTGCATTTTATCAGTTTCAGAAGAAGATTTGGACTAAATATAGGTCATATGTGTAGGAAACACCGTTCTTTTGTTCTGGGCACACTCAGATTTCCTGCTATATTAGAGAATCTAAAAAGCAAGAGCGTGCTTCTTGCTCTAAAGCAGAGTGTGATTCATGGATGAGAACTATGCTGTGTGTTTCCCTTCAGAAATGGAGTTAAATCCCAGGCTCTGGGTCTTCCTACAGGCAAGACTTCGTTTCAGGTAAGGGCAGTCACTTTTCTGCTCAAACGAACTACATCGTTCACGAAGCTCAAACGTTTATCATCTTAATTGACAAGCATTGGATGTTAGAGGACCAGTGCTTTGTTTCAGTTTCAGAAGAAGAGTTGGACTAGATATCGTCGGTATGTGTAGGAAACACCGTTCTTTTGTTCTCAGCACACTCACGTTTCCTGCTGTCTTAGAGACTTTAGAAAGCAAGAGCGTGCTTCTTGCTCTAAAGCAGAGTGTGATCCATGGATGAGAAATATGCTGTGTGTTTCCCTTCAGAAATGGAGTTAAATCCCAGGCTCTGTGTCTTCCTACAAGCAAGACTTCGTTTCAGGTAAGGGCAGTCACTTTTCAGCTCAAACGAACTACATCATTCACGAAATTCAACGTTTCTCATCTTAACAGACAAGCATTGGACTTTAGAGGACCAGTGCTTTGTATCAGTTTCAGATGCAGAGTTGGACTATATAATGTCCGTAAGTGTAGGAAACACCGTTCTTTTGTTCTCATCACACTCACGTTTCCTGCTGTCTTAGTGAATCTAGAAAGCAAGAGCGTGCTTCTTGTTCTAAAGCCGAGTGTGATCAATGGATGATTACACTGCTGTGTGTTTTACTTCAGAAATGGAGTTAAATCCCAGGCTCTGTGTCTTACTACAAGCAAGACTTCGTTTCAGGTAAGGGCAGTCACTTTTCAGTTCAAAGGAACTACATCATTCACTAAGCTCACACGTTTCTCCTCTTAACTGACAATCATTGGATGTTAGAGGACCAGTGCTTTGTATCACTTTCAGAAGCAGAGTTGGACTAGATATGGTCCGTATGTGTAGGAAACACCGTTCTTTTCTTCTCAGCACACTCACGTTTCCTGCTGCCTTAGAGACTCTAGAAAGCAAGAGCATGCTTCTTGTTCTAAAGCAGACTGTGATCAATGAATGAGACAATGCTGTGTGTTTCACTTCAGAAATGGAGTTAAATCCCATGCTCTGAGTCTCCCTACAAAGAAGACTTCGTTTCAGTTAAGGGCAGTCACTTTTCTGCTCAAAGGAACTACATCCTTCACGCAGCTCACACGTTTCTCATCTTAACTGACGACCATTGGATGTTAGAGGACCAGTGCATTTTATCAGTTTCAGAAGAAGATTTGGACTAAATATAGGTCATATGTGTAGGAAACACCGTTCTTTTGTTCTGGGCACACTCAGATTTCCTGCTATATTAGAGAATCTAAAAAGCAAGAGCGTGCTTCTTGCTCTAAAGCAGAGTGTGATTCATGGATGAGAACTATGCTGTGTGTTTCCCTTCAGAAATGGAGTTAAATCCCAGGCTCTGGGTCTTCCTACAGGCAAGACTTCGTTTCAGGTAAGGGCAGTCACTTTTCTGCTCAAACGAACTACATCGTTCACGAAGCTCAAACGTTTATCATCTTAATTGACAAGCATTGGATGTTAGAGGACCAGTGCTTTGTTTCAGTTTCAGAAGAAGAGTTGGACTACATATGGTCCATTTGTGTAGGAAACACCCTTCTTTTGTTCTGGGCACACTCAGATTTCCTGCTGTATTAGAGAATCTAGAAAGCAAGAGTGTGCTTCTCGCTCTAAAGCAGAGTGTGATCCATGGATGAGAACTATGCTGTGTGTTTCCCTTCAGAAATGGACTTAAATCCCAGGCTCTGTGTCTTACTAAAAGCAAGACTTCGTTTCAGGTAAGGGCAGTCACTTTTCAGTTCAAAGGAACTACATCATTCACTAAGCTCACACGTTTCTCCTCTTAACTGACAAGCATTGGATGTTAGAGGACCAGTGCTTTGTATCACTTTCAGAAGCAGAGTTGGACTAGATATGGTCCGTATGTGTAGGAAACACCGTTCTTTTCTTCTCAGCACACTCACGTTTCCTGCTGACTTAGAGACTCTAGAAAGCAAGAGCGTGCTTCTTGTTCTAAAGCAGAGTGTGATCAATGAATGAGACAATGCTGTGTGTTTCACTTCAGAAATGGAGTTAAATCCCATGCTCTGAGTCTCCCTACAAGCAAGACTTCGTTTCAGGTAATGGCAGTCACTTTTCTGCTCAAAGGAACTACATCCTTCACGAAGCTCACACGTTTCTCATCTTAACTGACGACCATTGGATGTTAGAGGACCAGTGCATTTTATCAGTTTCAGAAGAATATTTGGACTAAATATAGGTCATATGTGTAGGAAACACCGTTCTTTTGTTCTGGGCACACTCAGATTTCCTGCTATATTAGAGAATCTAAAAAGCAAGAGCGTGCTTCTTGCTCTAAAGCAGAGTGTGATTCATGGATGAGAACTATGCTGTGTGTTTCCCTTCAGAAATGGAGTTAAATCCCAGGCTCTGGGTCTTCCTACAGGCAAGACTTCGTTTCAGGTAAGGGCAGTCACTTTTCTGCTCAAACGAACTACATCGTTCACGAAGCTCAAACGTTTATCATCTTAATTGACAAGCATTGGATGTTAGAGGACCAGTGCTTTGTTTCAGTTTCAGAAGAAGAGTTGGACTAGATATCGTCGGTATGTGTAGGAAACACCGTTCTTTTGTTCTCAGCACACTCACGTTTCCTGCTGTCTTAGAGACTTTAGAAAGCAAGAGCGTGCTTCTTGCTCTAAAGCAGAGTGTGATCCATGGATGAGAAATATGCTGTGTGTTTCCCTTCAGAAATGGAGTTAAATCCCAGGCTCTGTGTCTTCCTACAAGCAAGACTTCGTTTCAGGTAAGGGCAGTCACTTTTCAGCTCAAACGAACTACATCATTCACGAAATTCAACGTTTCTCATCTTAACAGACAAGCATTGGACTTTAGAGGACCAGTGCTTTGTATCAGTTTCAGATGCAGAGTTGGACTATATAATGTCCGTAAGTGTAGGAAACACCGTTCTTTTGTTCTCATCACACTCACGTTTCCTGCTGTCTTAGTGAATCTAGAAAGCAAGAGCGTGCTTCTTGTTCTAAAGCCGAGTGTGATCAATGGATGATTACACTGCTGTGTGTTTTACTTCAGAAATGGAGTTAAATCCCAGGCTCTGTGTCTTACTACAAGCAAGACTTCGTTTCAGGTAAGGGCAGTCACTTTTCAGTTCAAAGGAACTACATCATTCACTAAGCTCACACGTTTCTCCTCTTAACTGACAATCATTGGATGTTAGAGGACCAATGCTTTGTATCACTTTCAGAAGCAGAGTTGGACTAGATATGGTAAGTATGTGTAGGAAACACCGTTCTTTTTTTCTCAGCACACTCACTTTTCCTGCTGTCTTAGAGACTTTAGAAAGCAAGAGCGTGCTTCTCGCTCTAAAGCAGAGTGGGATCCATGGATGAGAACTATGCTGTGTGTTTCCCTTCAGAAATGGAGTTAAATTCCAGGCTCTGTGTCTTCCTACAAGCAAGACTTCGTTTCAGGTAAGGGCAGTCACTTTTCAGCTCAAACGAACTACATCCTTCACTGAGCTCACACGTTTCTCATCTTAACAGACAAGCATTGGATGTAAGATGGTCAGTGCTTTGTATCAGTTTCAGAAGCAGATTTGGACTACATATGGTCCATTTGTATAGGAAACACCCTTCTGTTGTTCTGGGCACACTCAGATTTCCTGCTGTATTAGAGACTCTAGAAAGCAAGAGTGTGCTTCTCGCTCTAAAGCAGAGTGTGATCCATGGATGAGAACTATGCTGTGTGTTTCCCTTCAGAAATGGACTTAAATCCCAGGCTCTGTGTCTTACTAAAAGCAAGACTTCGTTTCAGGTAAGGGCAGTCACTTTTCAGTTCAAAGGAACTACATCATTCACTAAGCTCACACGTTTCTCCTCTTAACTGACAAGCATTGGATGTTAGAGGACCAGTGCTTTGTATCACTTTCAGAAGCAGAGTTGGACTAGATATGGTCCGTATGTGTAGGAAACACCGTTCTTTTCTTCTCAGCACACTCACGTTTCCTGCTGTCTTAGAGACTCTAGAAAGCAAGAGCGTGCTTCTTGTTCTAAAGCAGAGTGTGATCAATGAATGAGACAATGCTGTGTGTTTCACTTCAGAAATGGAGTTAAATCCCATGCTCTGAGTCTCCCTACAAACAAGACTTCGTTTCAGTTAAGGGCAGTCACTTTTCTGCTCAAAGGAACTACATCCTTCACGCAGATCACACGTTTCTCATCTTAACTGACGACCATTGGATGTTAGAGGACCAATGCATTGTATCAGTTTCAGTAGAAGATTTGGACTAAATATAGGGCATATGTGTAGGAAACACCGTTCTTTTGTTCTGGGCACACTCAGATTTCCTGCTGTATTAGAGAATCTCGAAAGCAAGAGCGTGCTTCTTGCTCTAAAGCAGAGTGTGATTCATGGATGAGAACTATGCTGTGTGTTTCCCTTCAGAAATGGAGTTAAATCCCAGGCTCTGAGTCTTACTACAGGCAAGACTTCGTTTCAGGTAAGGGCAGTAACTTTTCTGCTCAAACGAACTACATCGTTCACGAAGCTCAAACGTTTATCATCTTAATTGACAAGCATTGGATGTTAGAGGACCAGTGCTTTGTTTCAGTTTCAGAAGAAGAGTTGGACTAGATATCGTCGGTATGTGTAGGAAACACCGTTCTTTTGTTCTCAGCACACTCACGTTTCCTGCTGTCTTAGAGACTTTAGAAAGCAAGAGCGTGCTTCTTGCTCTAAAGCAGAGTGTGATCCATGGATGAGAAATATGCTGTGTGTTTCCCTTCAGAAATGGAGTTAAATCCCAGGCTCTGTGTCTTCCTACAAGCAAGACTTCGTTTCAGGTAAGGGCAGTCACTTTTCAGCTCAAACGAACTACATCATTCACGAAATTCAACGTTTCTCATCTTAACAGACAAGCATTGGATTTTAGAGGACCAGTGCTTTGTATCAGTTTCAGATGCAGAGTTGGACTATATAATGTCCGTAAGTGTAGGAAACACCGTTCTTTTGTTCTCATCACATTCACGTTTCCTGCTGTCTTAGTGAATCTAGAAAGCAAGAGCGTGCTTCTTGTTCTAAAGCCGAGTGTGATCAATGGATGATTACACTGCTGTGTGTTTTACTTCAGAAATGGAGTTAAATCCCAGGCTCTGTGTCTTACTACAAGCAAGACTTCGTTTCAGGTAAGGGCAGTCACTTTTCAGTTCAAAGGAACTACATCATTCACTAAGCTCACACGTTTCTCCTCTTAACTGACAATCATTGGATGTTAGAGGACCAGTGCTTTGTATCACTTTCAGAAGCAGAGTTGGACTAGATATGGTCCGTATGTGTAGGAAACACCGTTCTGGTCTTCTCAGCACACTCACGTTTCCTGCTGTCTTAGAGACTCTAGAAAGCAAGAGCATGCTTCTTGTTCTAAAGCAGAGTGTGATCAATGAATGAGACAATGCTGTGTGTTTCACTTCAGAAATGGAGTTAAATCCCATGCTCTGAGTCTCCCTACAAACAAGACTTCGTTTCAGTTAAGGGCAGTCACTTTTCTGCTCAAAGGAACTACATCCTCCACGACGCTCACACGTTTCTCATCTTAACTGACAACCATTGGATGTTAGAGGACCATTGCATTGTTTCAGTTTCAGAAGAAGATTTGGACTACATATAGGCCGTATTTGTAGGAAACACCGTTCTTTTGTTCTGGGCACACTCAGATTTCCTGGTATATTAGAGAATCTAGAAAGCAAGAGCATGCTTCTTGCTCTAAAGCAGAGTATGATCCATGGATGAGAACTATGCTGTGTGTTTCCCTTCAGAAATGGAGTTAAATCCCAGGCTCTGTGTCTTCCTATAGGCAAGACTTCGTTTCAGGTAAGGGCAGTCACTTTTCTGCTCAAATCAACTGCATCGTTCACGAAGCTCAAACGTTTCTCATCTTAATTGACAAGCATTGGATGTTAGAGGACCAGTGCTTTGTATCAGTTTCAGAAGAAGAGTTGGACTAGATATCGTAAGTATGTGTAGGAAACACCGTTCTTTTGTTCTCAGAACACTCACTTTTCCTGCTGTCTTAGAGACTTTAGAAAGCAAGAGCGTGCTTCTCGCTCTAAAGCAGAGTGGGATCCATGGATGAGAACTATGCTGTGTGTTTCCCTTCAGAAATTGAGTTAAATTCCAGGCTCTGTGTCTTCCTACAAGCAAGACTTCGTTTCAGGTAAGGGCAGTCACTTTTCAGCTCAAACGAACTACATCCTTCACTGAGCTCACACGTTTCTCATCTTAACAGACAAGCATTGGATGTAAGATGGTCAGTGCTTTGTATCAGTTTCAGAAGCAGATTTGGACTACATATGGTCCATTTGTGTAGGAAACACCCTTCTTTTGTTCTGGGCACACTCAGATTTCCTGCTGTATTAGAGACTCTAGAAAGCAAGAGTGTGCTTCTCGCTCTAAGGCAGAGTGTGATCCATGGATGAGAACTATGCTGTGTGTTTCCCTTCAGAAATGGAGTTAAATCCCAGGCTCTGTGTCTTCCTACAGGCAAGACTTCGTTTCAGGTAAGTTTCAGTCACTTTTCTGCTCAAATCAACTACATCGTTCACGAAGCTCAAACGTTTCTCATCTTAATTGACAAGCATTGGATGTTAGAGGACCAGTGCTTTGTATCTGTTTCAGAAGCAGAGTTGGACTAGATATGGTCCGTATGTGTAGGAAACACCGTTCTTTTCTTCTCAGCACACTCACGTTTCCTGCTGTCTTAGAGACTCTAGAAAGCAAGAGCGTGCTTCTTGTTCTAAAGCAGAGTGTGATCAATGAATGAGACAATGCTGTGTGTTTCACTTCAGAAATGGAGTTAAATCCCATGCTCTGAGTCTCCCTACAAGCAAGACTTCGTTTCAGGTAAGGGCAGTCACTTTTCTGCTCAAAGGAACTACATCTTTCACACAGCTCACACGTTTCTCATCTTAACTGACGACCATTGGATGTTATAGGACCAGTGCATTGTATCAGTTTCAGAAGAAGATTTGGACTAAATATAGGGCATATGTGTAGGAAACACCGTTCTTTTGTTCTGGGCACACTCAGATTTCCTGCTATATTAGAGAATCTAGAAAGCAAGAGCGTGCTTCTTGCTCTAAAGCAGAGTGTGATTCATGGATGAGAACTATGCTGTGTGTTTCCCTTCAGAAATGGAGTTCAATCCCAGGCTCTGAGTCTTCCAACAGGCAAGACTTCCTTTCAGGTAAGGGCAGTCACTTTTCTGCTCAAACGAACTACATCGTTCACGAAGCTCAAACGTTTATCATCTTAATTGACAAGCATTGGATGTTAGAGGACCAGTGCTTTGTTTCAGTTTCAGAAGAAGAGTTGGACTAGATATCGTCGGAATGTGTAGGAAACACCGTTCTTTTGTTCTCAGCACACTCACGTTTCCTGCTGTCTTAGAGACTTTAGAAAGCAAGAGCGTGCTTCTCGCTCTAAAGCAGAGTGTGATCCATGGATGAGAACTATGCTGTGTGTTTCCCTTCAGAAATGGAGTTAAATCCCAGGCTCTGTGTCTTCCTACAAGCAAGACTTCGTTTCAGGTAAGCGCAGTCACTTTTCAGCTCAAACGAACTACATCATTCACGAAATTCACACGTTTCTCATCTTAACAGACAAGCATTGGATTTTAGAGGACCAGTGCTTTGTATCAGTTTCAGATGCAGAGTTGGACTATATAATGTCCGTAAGTGTAGGAAACACCGTTCTTTTGTTCTCAGCACACTCACGTTTCCTGCTGTCTTAGTGAATCTAGAAAGCAAGAGCGTGCTTCTTGTTCTAAAGCAGAGTGTGATCAATGGATGATTACACTGCTGTGTGTTTTACTTCAGAAATGGAGTTAAATCCCAGGCTCTGTGTCTTACTACAAGCAAGACTTCGTTTCAGGTAAGGGCAGTCACTTTTCAGTTCAAAGGAACTACATCATTCACTAAGCTCACACGTTTCTCCTCTTAACTGACAAGCATTGGATGTTAGAGGACCAGTGCTTTGTATCACTTTCAGAAGCAGAGTTGGACTAGATATGGTCCGTATGTGTAGGAAACACCGTTCTTTTCTTCTCAGCACACTCACGTTTCCTGCTGTCTTAGAGACTTTAGAAAGCAAGAGCGTGCTTCTCGCTCTAAAGCAGAGTGTGATCCATGGATGAGAACTATGCTGTGTGTTTCCCTTCAGAAATGGACTTAAATCCCAGGCTCTGTGTCTTACTACAAGCAAGACTTCGTTTCAGGTAAGGGCAGTCACTTTTCAGTTCAAAGGAACTACATCATTCAGTAAGCTCACACGTTTCTCCTCTTAACTGACAAGCATTGGATGTTAGAGGACCAGTGCTTTGTATCTGTTTCAGAAGCAGAGTTGGACTAGATATGGTCCGTATGTGTAGGAAACACCGTTCTTTTCTTCTCAGCACACTCACGTTTCCTGCTGTCTTAGAGACTCTAGAAAGCAAGAGCGTGCTTCTTGTTCTAAAGCAGAGTGTGATCAATGAATGAGACAATGCTGTGTGTTTCACTTCAGAAATGGAGTTAAATCCCATGCTCTGAGTCTCCCTACAAGGAAGACTTCGTTTCAGGTAAGGGCAGTCACTTTTCTGCTCAAAGGAACTACATCCTTCACACAGCTCACACGTTTCTCATCTTAACTGACGACCATTGGATGTTATAGGACCAGTGCATTGTATCAGTTTCAGAAGAAGATTTGGACTAAATATAGGGCATATGTGTAGGAAACACCGTTCTTTTGTTCTGGGCACACTCAGATTTCCTGCTATATTAGAGAATCTAGAAAGCAAGAGCGTGCTTCTTGCTCTAAAGCAGAGTGTGATTCATGGATGAGAACTATGCTGTGTGTTTCCCTTCAGAAATGGAGTTCAATCCCAGGCTCTGAGTCTTCCAACAGGCAAGACTTCGTTTCAGGTAAGGGCAGTCACTTTTCTGCTCAAACGAACTACATCGTTCACGAAGCTCAAACGTTTATCATCTTAATTGACAAGCATTGGATGTTAGAGGACCAGTGCTTTGTTTCAGTTTCAGAAGAAGAGTTGGACTAGATATCGTCGGTATGTGTAGGAAACACCTTTCTTTTGTTCTCAGCACACTCACGTTTCCTGCTGTCTTAGAGACTTTAGAAAGCAAGAGCGTGCTTCTCGCTCTAAAGCAGAGTGTGATCCATGGATGAGAACTATGCTGTGTGTTTCCCTTCAGAAATGGAGTTAAATCCCAGGCTCTGTGTCTTCCTACAAGCAAGACTTCGTTTCAGGTAAGGGCAGTCACTTTTCAGCTCAAACGAACTACATCATTCACGAAATTCACACGTTTCTCATCTTAACAGACAAGCATTGGATTTTAGAGGACCAGTGCTTTGTATCAGTTTCAGATGCAGAGTTGGACTATATAATGTCCGTAAGTGTAGGAAACACCGTTCTTTTGTTCTCAGCACACTCACGTTTCCTGCTGTCTTAGTGAATCTAGAAAGCAAGAGCGTGCTTCTTTTTCTAAAGCAGAGTGTGATCAATGGATGATTACATTGCTGTGTGTTTTACTTCAGAAATGGAGTTAAATCCCAGGCTCTGTGTCTTACTACAAGCAAGACTTCGTTTCAGGTAAGGGCAGTCACTTTTCAGTTCAAAGGAACTTCATCATTCACTAAGCTCACACGTTTCTCCTCTTAACTGACAAGCATTGGATGTTAGAGGACCAGTGCTTTGTATCACTTTCAGAAGCAGAGTTGGACTAGATATGGTCCGTATGTGTAGGAAACACCGTTCTTTTCTTCTCAGCACACTCACGTTTCCTGCTGTCTTAGAGACTTTAGAAAGCAAGAGCGTGCTTCTCGCTCTAAAGCAGAGTGTGATCCATGGATGAGAACTATGCTGTGTGTTTCCCTTCAGAAATGGAGTTAAATTCCAGGCTCTGTGTCTTCCTACAAGCAAGACTTCGTTTCAGGTAAGGGCAGTCACTTTTCAACTCAAACGAACTACACCCTTCACTGAGCTCACACGTTTCTCATCTTAACAGACAAGCATTGGATGTAAGATGGTCAGTGCCTTGTATCAGTTTCAGAAGCAGATTTGGACTACATATGGTCCATTTGTGTAGGAAACACCCTTCTTTTGTTCTGGGCACACTCAGATTTCCTGCTGTATTAGAGA
Organism: Onychomys leucogaster; assembly: GCA_949786385.1. Lineage (NCBI taxonomy): Eukaryota > Metazoa > Chordata > Mammalia > Rodentia > Cricetidae > Onychomys > Onychomys leucogaster. The sequence continues at coordinate 130,703 of CATKUP010000368.1, forward strand.
CTCTAGAAAGCAAGAGTGTGCTTCTCGCTCTAAAGCAGAGTGTGATCCATGGATGAGAACCATGCTGTGTGTTTCCCTTCAGAAATGGACTTAAATCCCAGGCTCTGTGTCTTACTACAAGCAAGACTTCGTTTCAGGTAAGGGCAGTCACTTTTCAGTTCAAAGGAACTACATCATTCAGTAAGCTCACACGTTTCTCCTCTTAACTGACAAGCATTGGATGTTAGAGGACCAGTGCTTTGTATCTGTTTCAGAAGCAGAGTTGGACTAGATATGGTCCGTATGTGTAGGAAACACCGTTCTTTTCTTCTCAGCACACTCACGTTTCCTGCTGTCTTAGAGACTCTAGAAAGCAAGAGCGTGCTTCTTGTTCTAAAGCAGAGTGTGATCAATGAATGAGACAATGCTGTGTGTTTCACTTCAGAAATGGAGTTAAATCCCATGCTCTGAGTCTCCCTACAAGCAAGACTTCCTTTCAGGTAAGGGCAGTCACTTTTCTGCTCAAAGGAACTACATCCTTCACACAGCTCACACGTTTCTCATCTTAACTGACGACCATTGGATGTTATAGGACCAGTGCATTGTATCAGTTTCAGAAGAAGATTTGGACTAAATATAGGGCATATGTGTAGGAAACACCGTTCTTTTGTTCTGGGCACACTCAGATTTCCTGCTATATTAGAGAATCTAGAAAGCAAGAGCGTGCTTCTTGCTCTAAAGCAGAGTGTGATTCATGGATGAGAACTATGCTGTGTGTTTCCCTTCAGAAATGGAGTTCAATCCCAGGCTCTGAGTCTTCCAACAGGCAAGACTTCGTTTCAGGTAAGGGCAGTCACTTTTCTGCTCAAACGAACTACATCGTTCACGAAGCTCAAACGTTTATCATCTTAATTGACAAGCATTGGATGTTAGAGGACCAGTGCTTTGTTTCAGTTTCAGAAGAAGAGTTGGACTAGATATCGTCGGAATGTGTAGGAAACACCGTTCTTTTGTTCTCAGCACACTCACGTTTCCTGCTGTCTTAGAGACTTTAGAAAGCAAGAGCGTGCTTCTCGCTCTAAAGCAGAGTGTGATCCATGGATGAGAACTATGCTGTGTGTTTCCCTTCAGAAATGGAGTTAAATCCCAGGCTCTGTGTCTTCCTACAAGCAAGACTTCGTTTCAGGTAAGCGCAGTCACTTTTCAGCTCAAACGAACTACATCATTCACGAAATTCACACGTTTCTCATCTTAACAGACAAGCATTGGATTTTAGAGGACCAGTGCTTTGTATCAGTTTCAGATGCAGAGTTGGACTATATAATGTCCGTAAGTGTAGGAAACACCGCTCTTTTGTTCTCAGCACACTCACGTTTCCTGCTGTCTTAGTGAATCTAGAAAGCAAGAGCGTGCTTCTTGTTCTAAAGCAGAGTGTGATCAATGGATGATTACACTGCTGTGTGTTTTACTTCAGAAATGGAGTTAAATCCCAGGCTCTGTGTCTTACTACAAGCAAGACTTCGTTTCAGGTAAGGGCAGTCACTTTTCAGTTCAAAGGAACTACATCATTCACTAAGCTCACACGTTTCTCCTCTTAACTGACAAGCATTGGATGTTAGAGGACCAGTGCTTTGTATCACTTTCAGAAGCAGAGTTGGACTAGATATGGTCCGTATGTGTAGGAAACACCGTTCTTTTCTTCTCAGCACACTCACGTTTCCTGCTGTCTTAGAGACTTTAGAAAGCAAGAGCGTGCTTCTCGCTCTAAAGCAGAGTGTGATCCATGGATGAGAACTATGCTGTGTGTTTCCCTTCAGAAATGGACTTAAATCCCAGGCTCTGTGTCTTACTACAAGCAAGACTTCGTTTCAGGTAAGGGCAGTCACTTTTCAGTTCAAAGGAACTACATCATTCAGTAAGCTCACACGTTTCTCCTCTTAACTGACAAGCATTGGATGTTAGAGGACCAGTGCTTTGTATCTGTTTCAGAAGCAGAGTTGGACTAGATATGGTCCGTATGTGTAGGAAACACCGTTCTTTTCTTCTCAGCACACTCACGTTTCCTGCTGTCTTAGAGACTCTAGAAAGCAAGAGCGTGCTTCTTGTTCTAAAGCAGAGTGTGATCAATGAATGAGACAATGCTGTGTGTTTCACTTCAGAAATGGAGTTAAATCCCATGCTCTGAGTCTCCCTACAAGGAAGACTTCGTTTCAGGTAAGGGCAGTCACTTTTCTGCTCAAAGGAACTACATCCTTCACACAGCTCACACGTTTCTCATCTTAACTGACGACCATTGGATGTTATAGGACCAGTGCATTGTATCAGTTTCAGAAGAAGATTTGGACTAAATATAGGTCATATGTGTAGGAAACACCGTTCTTTTGTTCTGGGCACACTCAGATTTCCTGCTATATTAGAGAATCTAGAAAGCAAGAGCGTGCTTCTTGCTCTAAAGCAGAGTGTGATTCATGGATGAGAACTATGCTGTGTGTTTCCCTTCAGAAATGGAGTTCAATCCCAGGCTCTGAGTCTTCCAACAGGCAAGACTTCGTTTCAGGTAAGGGCAGTCACTTTTCTGCTCAAACGAACTACATCGTTCACGAAGCTCAAACGTTTATCATCTTAATTGACAAGCATTGGATGTTAGAGGACCAGTGCTTTGTTTCAGTTTCAGAAGAAGAGTTGGACTAGATATCGTCGGTATGTGTAGGAAACACCGTTCTTTTGTTCTCAGCACACTCACGTTTCCTGCTGTCTTAGAGACTTTAGAAAGCAAGAGCGTGCTTCTCGCTCTAAAGCAGAGTGTGATCCATGGATGAGAACTATGCTGTGTGTTTCCCTTCAGAAATGGAGTTAAATCCCAGGCTCTGTGTCTTCCTACAAGCAAGACTTCGTTTCAGGTAAGGGCAGTCACTTTTCAGCATAAACGAACTACATCATTCACGAAATTCACACGTTTCTCATCTTAACAGACAAGCATTGGATTTTAGAGGACCAGTGCTTTGTATCAGTTTCAGATGCAGAGTTGGACTATATAATGTCCGTAAGTGTAGGAAACACCGTTCTTTTGTTCTCAGCACACTCACGTTTCCTGCTGTCTTAGTGAATCTAGAAAGCAAGAGCGTGCTTCTTGTTCTAAAGCAGAGTGTGATCAATGGATGATTACATTGCTGTGTGTTTCACTTCAGAAATGGACTTAAATCCCAGGCTCTGTGTCTTACTACAAGCAAGACTTCGTTTCAGGTAAGGGCAGTCACTTTTCAGTTCAAAGGAACTTCATCATTCACTAAGCTCACACGTTTCTCATCTTAACAGACAAGCATTGGATTTTAGAGGACCAGTGCTTTGTATCAGTTTCAGATGCAGAGTTGGACTATATAATGTCCGTAAGTGTAGGAAACACCGTTCTTTTGTTCTCAGCACACTCACGTTTCCTGCTGTCTTAGTGAATCTAGAAAGCAAGAGCGTGCTTCTTGTTCTAAAGCAGAGTGTGATCAATGGATGATTACACTGCTGTGTGTTTTACTTCAGAAATGGAGTTAAATCCCAGGCTCTGTGTCTTACTACAAGCAAGACTTCGTTTCAGGTAAGGGCAGTCACTTTTCAGTTCAAAGGAACTACATCATTCACTAAGCTCACACGTTTCTCCTCTTAAATGACAAGCATTGGATGTTAGAGGACCAGTGCTTTGTATCACTTTCAGAAGCAGAGTTGGACTAGATATGGTCCGTATGTGTAGGAAACACCGTTCTTTTCTTCTCAGCACACTCACGTTTCCTGCTGTCTTAGAGACTTTAGAAAGCAAGAGCGTGCTTCTCGCTCTAAAGCAGAGTGTGATCCATGGATGAGAACTATGCTGTGTGTTTCCCTTCAGAAATGGACTTAAATCCCAGGCTCTGTGTCTTACTACAAGCAAGACTTCGTTTCAGGTAAGGGCAGTCACTTTTCAGTTCAAAGGAACTACATCATTCAGTAAGCTCACACGTTTCTCCTCTTAACTGACAAGCATTGGATGTTAGAGGACCAGTGCTTTGTATCTGTTTCAGAAGCAGATTTGGACTACATATGGTCCATTTGTGTAGGAAACACCCTTCTTTTGTTCTGGGCACACTCAGATTTCCTGCTGTATTAGAGACTCTAGAAAGCAAGAGTGTGCTTCTCGCTCTAAAGCAGAGTGTGATCCATGGATGAGAACCATGCTGTGTGTTTCCCTTCAGAAATGGACTTAAATCCCAGGCTCTGTGTCTTACTACAAGCAAGACTTCGTTTCAGGTAAGGGCAGTCACTTTTCAGTTCAAAGGAACTACATCATTCAGTAAGCTCACACGTTTCTCCTCTTAACTGACAAGCATTGGATGTTAGAGGACCAGTGCTTTGTATCTGTTTCAGAAGCAGAGTTGGACTAGATATGGTCCGTATGTGTAGGAAACACCGTTCTTTTCTTCTCAGCACACTCACGTTTCCTGCTGTCTTAGAGACTCTAGAAAGCAAGAGCGTGCTTCTTGTTCTAAAGCAGAGTGTGATCAATGAATGAGACAATGCTGTGTGTTTCACTTCAGAAATGGAGTTAAATCCCATGCTCTGAGTCTCCCTACATGCAAGACTTCCTTTCAGGTAAGGGCAGTCACTTTTCTGCTCAAAGGAACTACATCCTTCACACAGCTCACACGTTTCTCATCTTAACTGACGACCATTGGATGTTATAGGACCAGTGCATTGTATCAGTTTCAGAAGAAGATTTGGACTAAATATAGGGCATATGTGTAGGAAACACCGTTCTTTTGTTCTGTTCACACTCAGATTTCCTGCTATATTAGAGAATCTAGAAAGCAAGAGCGTGCTTCTTGCTCTAAAGCAGAGTGTGATTCATGGATGAGAACTATGCTGTGTGTTTCCCTTCAGAAATGGAGTTCAATCCCAGGCTCTGAGTCTTCCAACAGGCAAGACTTTTCAGGTAAGGGCAGTCACTTTTCTGCTCAAACGAACTACATCGTTCACGAAGCTCAAACGTTTATCATCTTAATTGACAAGCATTGGATGTTAGAGGACCAGTGCTTTGTTTCAGTTTCAGAAGAAGAGTTGGACTAGATATCGTCGGAATGTGTAGGAAACACCGTTCTTTTGTTCTCAGCACACTCACGTTTCCTGCTGTCTTAGAGACTTTAGAAAGCAAGAGCGTGCTTCTCGCTCTAAAGCAGAGTGTGATCCATGGATGAGAAATATGCTGTGTGTTTCCCTTCAGAAATGGAGTTAAATCCCAGGCTCTGTGTCTTCCTACAAGCAAGACTTCGTTTCAGATAAGCGCAGTCACTTTTCAGCTCAAACGAACTACATCATTCACGAAATTCACACGTTTCTCATCTTAACAGACAAGCATTGGATTTTAGAGGACCAGTGCTTTGTATCAGTTTCAGATGCAGAGTTGGACTATATAATGTCCGTAAGTGTAGGAAACACCGCTCTTTTGTTCTCAGCACACTCACGTTTCCTGCTGTCTTAGTGAATCTAGAAAGCAAGAGCGTGCTTCTTGTTCTAAAGCAGAGTGTGATCAATGGATGATTACACTGCTGTGTGTTTTACTTCAGAAATGGAGTTAAATCCCAGGCTCTGTGTCTTACTACAAGCAAGACTTCGTTTCAGGTAAGGGCAGTCACTTTTCAGTTCAAAGGAACTACATCATTCACTAAGCTCACACGTTTCTCCTCTTAACTGACAAGCATTGGATGTTAGAGGACCAGTGCATTGTATCACTTTCAGAAGCAGAGTTGGACTAGATATGGTCCGTATGTGTAGGAAACACCGTTCTTTTCTTCTCAGCACACTCACGTTTCCTGCTGTCTTAGAGACTTTAGAAAGCAAGAGCGTGCTTCTCGCTCTAAAGCAGAGTGTGATCCATGGATGAGAACTATGCTGTGTGTTTCCCTTCAGAAATGGACTTAAATCCCAGGCTCTGTGTCTTACTACAAGCAAGACTTCGTTTCAGGTAAGGGCAGTCACTTTTCAGTTCAAAGGAACTACATCATTCAGTAAGCTCACACGTTTCTCCTCTTAACTGACAAGCATTGGATGTTAGAGGACCAGTGCTTTGTATCTGTTTCAGAAGCAGAGTTGGACTAGATATGGTCCGTATGTGTAGGAAACACCGTTCTTTTCTTCTCAGCACACTCACGTTTCCTGCTGTCTTAGAGACTCTAGAAAGCAAGAGCGTGCTTCTTGTTCTAAAGCAGAGTGTGATCAATGAATGAGACAATGCTGTGTGTTTCACTTCAGAAATGGAGTTAAATCCCATGCTCTGAGTCTCCCTACAAGGAAGACTTCGTTTCAGGTAAGGGCAGTCACTTTTCTGCTCAAAGGAACTACATCCTTCACACAGCTCACACGTTTCTCATCTTAACTGACGACCATTGGATGTTATAGGACCAGTGCATTGTATCAGTTTCAGAAGAAGATTTGGACTAAATATAGGGCATATGTGTAGGAAACACCGTTCTTTTGTTCTGGGCACACTCAGATTTCCTGCTATATTAGAGAATCTAGAAAGCAAGAGCGTGCTTCTTGCTCTAAAGCAGAGTGTGATTCATGGATGAGAACTATGCTGTGTGTTTCCCTTCAGAAATGGAGTTCAATCCCAGGCTCTGAGTCTTCCAACAGGCAAGACTTCGTTTCAGGTAAGGGCAGTCACTTTTCTGCTCAAACGAACTACATCGTTCACGAAGCTCAAACGTTTATCATCTTAATTGACAAGCATTGGATGTTAGAGGACCAGTGCTTTGTTTCAGTTTCAGAAGAAGAGTTGGACTAGATATCGTCGGTATGTGTAGGAAACACCGTTCTTTTGTTCTCAGCACACTCACGTTTCCTGCTGTCTTAGAGACTTTAGAAAGCAAGAGCGTGCTTCTCGCTCTAAAGCAGAGTGTGATCCATGGATGAGAACTATGCTGTGTGTTTCCCTTCAGAAATGGAGTTAAATCCCAGGCTCTGTGTCTTCCTACAAGCAAGACTTCGTTTCAGGTAAGGGCAGTCACTTTTCAGCATAAACGAACTACATCATTCACGAAATTCACACGTTTCTCATCTTAACAGACAAGCATTGGATTTTAGAGGACCAGTGCTTTGTATCAGTTTCAGATGCAGAGTTGGACTATATAATGTCCGTAAGTGTAGGAAACACCGTTCTTTTGTTCTCAGCACACTCACGTTTCCTGCTGTCTTAGTGAATCTAGAAAGCAAGAGCGTGCTTCTTGTTCTAAAGCAGAGTGTGATCAATGGATGATTACATTGCTGTGTGTTTCACTTCAGAAATGGACTTAAATCCCAGGCTCTGTGTCTTACTACAAGCAAGACTTCGTTTCAGGTAAGGGCAGTCACTTTTCAGTTCAAAGGAACTTCATCATTCACTAAGCTCACACGTTTCTCCTCTTAACTGACAAGCATTGGATGTTAGAGGACCAGTGCTTTGTATCACTTTCAGAAGCAGAGTTGGACTAGATATGGTCCGTATGTGTAGGAAACACCGTTCTTTCTTCTCAGCACACTCACGTTTCCTGCTGTCTTAGAGACTTTAGAAAGCAAGAGCGTGCTTCTCGCTCTAAAGCAGAGTGTGATTCATGGATGAGAACTATGCTGTGTGTTTCCCTTCAGAAATGGAGTTCAATCCCAGGCTCTGAGTCTTCCAACAGGCAAGACTTCGTTTCAGGTAAGGGCAGTCACTTTTCTGCTCAAACGAACTACATCGTTCACGAAGCTCAAACGTTTATCATCTTAATTGACAAGCATTGGATGTTAGAGGACCAGTGCTTTGTTTCAGTTTCAGAAGAAGAGTTGGACTAGATATCGTCGGTATGTGTAGGAAACACCGTTCTTTTGTTCTCAGCACACTCACGTTTCCTGCTGTCTTAGAGACTTTAGAAAGCAAGAGCGTGCTTCTCGCTCTAAAGCAGAGTGTGATCCATGGATGAGAACTATGCTGTGTGTTTCCCTTCAGAAATGGAGTTAAATCCCAGGCTCTGTGTCTTCCTACAAGCAAGACTTCGTTTCAGGTAAGCGCAGTCACTTTTCAGCTCAAACGAACTACATCATTCACGAAATTCACACGTTTCTCATCTTAACAGACAAGCATTGGATTTTAGAGGACCAGTGCTTTGTATCAGTTTCAGATGCAGAGTTGGACTATATAATGTCCGTAAGTGTAGGAAACACCGTTCTTTTGTTCTCAGCACACTCACGTTTCCTGCTGTCTTAGTGAATCTAGAAAGCAAGAGCGTGCTTCTTGTTCTAAAGCAGAGTGTGATCAATGGATGATTACACTGCTGTGTGTTTTACTTCAGAAATGGAGTGAAATCCCAGGCTCTGTGTCTTACTACAAGCAAGACTTCGTTTCAGGTAAGGGCAGTCACTTTTCAGTTCAAAGGAACTACATCATTCACTAAGCTCACACGTTTCTCCTCTTAAATGACAAGCATTGGATGTTAGAGGACCAGTGCTTTGTATCACTTTCAGAAGCAGAGTTGGACTAGATATGGTCCGTATGTGTAGGAAACACCGTTCTTTTCTTCTCAGCACACTCACGTTTCCTGCTGTCTTAGAGACTTTAGAAAGCAAGAGCGTGCTTCTCGCTCTAAAGCAGAGTGTGATCCATGGATGAGAACTATGCTGTGTGTTTCCCTTCAGAAATGGACTTAAATCCCAGGCTCTGTGTCTTACTACAAGCAAGACTTCGTTTCAGGTAAGGGCAGTCACTTTTCAGTTCAAAGGAACTACATCATTCAGTAAGCTCACACGTTTCTCCTCTTAACTGACAAGCATTGGATGTTAGAGGACCAGTGCTTTGTATCTGTTTCAGAAGCAGAGTTGGACTAGATATGGTCCGTATGTGTAGGAAACACCGTTCTTTTCTTCTCAGCACACTCACGTTTCCTGCTGTCTTAGAGACTTTAGAAAGCAAGAGCGTGCTTCTCGCTCTAAAGCAGAGTGTGATCCATGGATGAGAACTATGCTGTGTGTTTCCCTTCAGAAATGGAGTTAAATTCCAGGCTCTGTGTCTTCCTACAAGCAAGACTTCGTTTCAGGTAAGGGCAGTCACTTTTCAACTCAAACGAACTACATCCTTCACTGAGCTCACACGTTTCTCATCTTAACAGACAAGCATTGGATGTAAGATGGTCAGTGATTTGTATCAGTTTCAGAAGCAGATTTGGACTACATATGGTCCATTTGTGTAGGAAACACCCTTCTTTTGTTCTGGGCACACTCAGATTTCCTGCTGTATTAGAGATACTAGAAAGCAAGAGTGTGCTTCTCGCTCTAAAGCAGAGTGTGATCCATGGATGAGAACTATGCTGTGTGTTTCCCTTCAGAAATGGACTTAAATCCCAGGCTCTGTGTCTTACTAAAAGCAAGACTTCGTTTCAGGTAAGGGCAGTCACTTTTCAGTTCAAAGGAACTACATCATTCACTAAGCTCACACGTTTCTCCTCTTAACTGACAAGCATTGGATGTTAGAGGACCAGTGCTTTGTATCACTTTCAGAAGCAGAGTTGGACTAGATATGGTCCTTATGTGTAGGAAACACCGTTCTTTTCTTCTCAGCACACTCACGTTTCCTGCTGTCTTAGAGACTCTAGAAAGCAAGAGCATGCTTCTTGTTCTAAAGCAGAGTGTGATCAATGAATGAGACAATGCTGTGTGTTTCACTTCAGAAATGGAGTTAAATCCCATGCTCTGAGTCTCCCTACAAGCAAGACTTCGTTTCAGGTAAGGGCAGTCACTTTTCTGCTCAAAGGAACTACATCCTTCACAAAGCTCACACGTTTCTCATCTTAACTGACGACCATTGGATGTTAGAGGACCAGTGCATTGTATCAGTTTCAGAAGAAGATTTGGACTAAATATAGGGCATATGTGTAGGAAACACCGTTCATTTGTTCTGGGCACACTCAGATTTCCTGCTATATTAGAGAATCTAGAAAGCAAGAGCGTGCTTCTTGCTCTAAAGCAGAGTGTGATTCATGGATGAGAACTATGCTGTGTGTTTCCCTTCAGAAATGGAGTTAAATCCCAGGCTCTGAGTCTTCCTACAGGCAAGACTTCGTTTCAGGTAAGGGCAGTCACTTTTCTGCTCAAACGAACTACTTCGTTCACGAAGCTCAAACGTTTATCATCTTAATTGACAAGCATTGGATGTTAGAGGACCAGTGCTTTGTTTCAGTTTCAGAAGAAGAGTTGGACTAGATATCGTCGGTATTTGTAGGAAACACCGTTCTTTTGTTCTCAGCACACTCACGTTTCCAGCTGTCTTAGAGACTTTAGAAAGCAAGAGCGTGCTTCTCGCTCTAAAGCAGAGTGTGATCCATGGATGAGAACTATGCTGTGTGTTTCCCTTCAGAAATGGAGTTAAATCCCAGGCTCTGTGTCTTCCTACAAGCAAGACTTCGTTTCAGGTAAGGGCAGTCACTTTTCAGCTCAAACGAACTACACCATTCACGAAATTCACACGTTTCTCATCTTAACAGACAAGCATTGGATTTTAGAGGACCAGTGCTTTGTATCAGTTTCAGATGCAGAGTTGGACTATATAATGTCCGTAAGTGTAGGAAACACCGTTCTTTTGTTCTCAGCACACTCACGTTTCCTGCTGTCTTAGTGAATCTAGAAAGCAAGAGCGTGCTTCTTGTTCTAAAGCAGAGTGTGATCAATGGATGATTACACTGCTGTGTTTTTTACTTCAGAAATGGAGTTAAATCCCAGGCTCTGTATCTTACTACAAGCAAGACTTCGTTTCAGGTAAGGGCAGTCACTTTTCAGTTCAAAGGAACTACATCATTCACTAAGCTCACACGTTTCTCCTCTTAACTGACAAGCATTGGATGTTAGAGGACCAGTGCTTTGTATCAGTTTCAGAAGCAGAGTTGGACTAGATATGGTCCGTATGTGTAGGAAACACCGTTCTTTTCTTCTCAGCACACTCACGTTTCCTGCTGTCTTAGAGACTCTAGAAAGCAAGAGCATGCTTCTTGTTCTAAAGCAGAGTGTGATCAATGAATGAGACAATGCTGTGTGTTTCACTTCAGAAATGGAGTTAAATCCCATGCTCTGAGTCTCCCTACAAACAAGACTTCGTTTCAGTTAAGGGCAGTCACATTTCTGCTCATAGGAAATACATCCTTCACGAAGCTCACACGTTTCTCATCTTAACTGACAATCATTGGATGTTAGAGGACCATTGCATTGTTTCAGTTTCAGAAGAAGATTTGGACTACATATAGGCCGTATGTGTAGGAAACACCGTTCTTTTGTTCTGGGCACACTCAGATTTCCTGCTATATTAGAGAATCTAGAAAGCAAGAGCATGCTTCTTGCTCTAAAGCAGAGTGTGATCCATGGATGAGAACTATGCTGTGTGTTTCCCTTCAGAAATGGAGTTCAATCCCAGGCTCTGTGTCTTCCTACAGGCAAGACTTCGTTTCAGGTAAGGGCAGTCACTTTTCTGCTCAAATGAACTACATCGTTCACGAAGCTCAAACGTTTCTCATCTTAATTGACAAGCATTGCATGTTAGAGGACCAGTGCTTTGTTTCAGTTTCAAGAGAGGAGTTGGACTAGATATCGTCGGTATGTGTAGGAAACACCGTTCTTTTGTTCTCAGCACACTCACGTTTCCTGCTGTCTTAGAGACTTTAGAAAGCAAGAGCGTGCTTCTCGCTCTAAAGCAGAGTGTGATCCATGGATGAGAACTATGCTGTGTGTTTCCCTTCAGAAATGGAGTTAAATCCCAGGCTCTGTGTCTTCCTACAAGCAAGACTTCGTTTCAGGTAAGGGCAGTCACTTTTCAGCTCAAACGAACTACATCGTTCACGAAGCTCACACCTTTGTCATCTTAACTGACAAACATTGGATGTAAGATGGTCAGTGCTTTGTATCAGTTTGAGAAGCAGATTTGGACTACATATGGTCCATTTGTGTAGGAAACACCCTTCTTTTGTTCTGGGCACACTCAGATTTCCTGCTGTATTAGAGACTCTAGAAAGCAAGAGTGTGCTTCTCGCTCTAAAGCAGAGTGTGATCCATGGATGAGAACTATGCTGTGTGTTTCCCTTCAGAAATGGACTTAAATCCCAGGCTCTGTGTCTTACTACAAGCAAGACTTCGTTTCAGGTAAGGGCAGTCACTTTTCAGTTCAAAGGAACTACATCATTCACTAAGCTCACACGTTTCTCCTCTTAACTGACAAGCATTGGATGTTAGAGGACCAGTGCTTTGTATCACTTTCAGAAGCAGAGTTGGACTAGATATGGTCCTTATGTGTAGGAAACACCGTTCTTTTCTTCTCAGCACACTCACGTTTCCTGCTGTCTTAGAGACTCTAGAAAGCCAGAGCATGCTTCTTGTTCTAAAGCAGAGTGTGATCAATGAAAGAGACAATGCTGTGTGTTTCACTTCAGAAATGGAGTTAAATCCCATGCTCTGAGTCTCCCTACAAACAAGACTTCGTTTCAGTTAAGGGCAGTCACTTTTCTGCTCAAAGGAACTACATCCTTCACGAAGCTCACACGTTTCTCATCTTAACTGACAACCATTGGGTGTTAGAGGACCATTGCATTGTTTCAGTTTCAGAAGAAGATTTGGACTACATATAGGCCGTATGTGTAGGAAACACCCTTCTTTTGTTCTGGGCACACTCAGATTTCCTGCTATATTATTGAATCTAGAAAGCAAGAGCGTGCTTCTTGCTCTAAAGCAGAGTGTGATCCATGGATGAGAACACTGCTGTGTGTTTCCCTTCAGAAATGGACTTAAAGCCCAGGCTCTGTGTCTTCCTACAGGCAAGACTTCGTTTCAGGTAAGGGCAGTCACTTTTCTGCTCAAATCAACTACATCGTTCACGAAGCTCAAACGTTTCTCATCTTAATTGACAAGCATTGGATGTTAGAGGACCAGTGCTTTGTATCAGTTTCAGAAGAAGAGTTGGACTAGATATCGTAAGTATGTGTAGGAAACACCGTTCTTTTGTTCTCAGCACACTCACGTTTCCTGCTGTATTAGAGACTTTAGAAAGCAAGAGCGTGCTTCTCGCTCTAAAGCAGAGTGTGATCCATGGATGAGAACTATGCTGTGTGTTTCCCTTCAGAAATGGAGTTAAATTCCAGGCTCTGTGTCTTCCTACAAGCAAGAATTCGTTTCAGGTAAGGGCAGTCACTTTTCAGCTCAAACGAACTACATCCTTCACTGAGCTCACACGTTTCTCATCTTAACAGACAAGCATTGAATGTTAGAGGACCAGTTCATTGTATCAGTTTCAGAAGAAGATTTGGACTACATATAGTCAGTATGTGTAGGAAACACCGTTCTTTTGTTCTGGGCACACTCAGATTTCCTGCTGTATTAGAGATTCTAGAAAGCAAGAGCGTGCTTCTTGCTCTAAGGCAAAGTGTGATCCATTGATGAGAACTATGCTGTATGTTTCCCTTCAGAAATGGAGTTAAATCCCAGACTCTGTGTCTTACTACAGGCAAGACTTCGTTTCAGGTAAGGGCAGTCACTTTTCAGCTCAAACGAATTACATTGTTCACGAAGCTCACACGTTTCTCATCTTAACAGACAAGCATTGGATGTTAGAGGACCAGTCCTTTGTATCAGTTTCAGAAGCAGAGTTGGACTAGATATGGTCCGTATGTGTAGGAAACACCGTTCTTTTGTTCTCAGCACACTCACGTTTCCTGCTGTCTTAGAGACTTTAGAAAGCAATAGCGTGCTTCTCACTCTAAAGCAGAGTGTGAACTATGGATGAGAACTATGCTGTATGTTTCCGTTCAGAAATGGAGTTAAATCCCAGACTCTGTGTCTTCCTACAGGCAAGACTTCATTTCAGGTAAGGGCAGTCACTTTTCCGCTCAAACGAACTACATCATTCACGAAGCTCACACGTTTCTCATCTTAACCGACAAGCATTGGATTTTAGAGGACCAGGGCTTTGTATCAGTTTCAGATGCAGAGATGGACTATATAATGTCCGTAAGGGTAGGAAACACTGTTCTTTTGTTCTCAGCACACTCACATTTCCTGCTGTCTTAGAGACTCTAGAAAGCAAGAGCGTGCTTCTTGTTCTAAAGCAGAGTTTGATCAATGGATGATTACACAGCTGTGAGTTTTACTTCAGAAATGGAGTTAAATCCCAGGCTCTGAGTCTTCCTACAAGGAAGACTTCAATTCAGGTAAGGGCAGTCACTTTTCTGCTCAAACGAACTACACCGTTCACGAAGCTCACACGTTTCTCATCTTAACTGACAAGCATTGGATGTAAGATGGTCAGTGCTTTGTATCAGTTTCAGAAGCAGATTTGGACTACATATGGTAAATATGTGTAGGAAACACCCTTCGTTTGTTCTGGGCACACTCAGATTTCCTGCTGTATTAGAGAATCTAGAAAGCAAGAGTGTGCTTCTCGCTCTAAAGCAGAGTGTGATCCATGGATGAGAACTATGCTGTGTGTTTCCATTCAGAAATGGACTTAAATCCCAGGCTCTGTGTCTTACTACAAGCAAGACTTCGTTTCAGGTAAGGGCAGTCACTTTTCAGCTCAAACGAACTACATTGTTCACTAAGCTCACATGTTTCTCATCTTAACTGACAAGCATTGGATGTTAGAGGACCAGTGCATTCTATCAGTTTCAGAAGAAGATTTGGATTACATATTGTCCTTATGTGTAGAAAACACCGTTCTTTTGTTCTGGGCACACTCAGATTTCTTGCTGTATTAGAGACTCTATAAAGCTAGAGCGTGATTCTCGCTCTAAAGCAGAGTGTGATCCATGGATGAGAACTATGCTGTGTGTTTCACTTCAGAAATGGAGTTAAATCTCAGGCTCTGAGTCTTCCTACAAGCAAGACTTCGTTTCATGTAAGTTCAGTCACTTTTCGGCTCAAAGGAACTACATCGTTCACGGAACTCACACGTTTCTCATCTTAACAGACATGCATTGGATGTTAGAGGACCAGTGCTTTGTATCAGTTTCAGAAGAAGAGGTGGACTAGATATGGTCTGTATGTGTAGGAAACACCGTTCTTTTCTTCTCAGCACACTCATGTTTCCTGCTGTCTTAGAGACTCTAGAAAGCAAGAGCGTGCTTCTTGTTCTAAAGCAGAGTTTGATCAATGGATGAGACAATGTTGTGTGTTTCTCTTCAGAAATGTAGTTAAATCCCATGCTCTGAGTCTCCCTACAAGCAAGACTTCGTTTCAGGTAAGGGCTGTCACTTTTCAGCTCAAACGAACTACATCATTCACTGAGCTCACACAATTCTCATCTTAACAGACAAGCATTGGATGTTAGAGGACCAGTGCTTTGTATCAGTTTCAGAAGTAGAGTTGGACTAGATATGGTCCGTATGTGTAGGAAACACCGTTCTTTTGTTCTCAGCACACTCACGTTTCCTGCTGTTTTAGAGACTCTAGAAAGCAAGAGCGTGCTTCTTGTTCTAAAGCAGAGTGTGATCAATGGATGATTACACTGCTGTGTGTTTTACTTCAGTAATGGAGTTAAATCCCAGGCTCTGAATCTTCCTACAAGCAAGACTAAAATTCAGGTAAGGGCAGTCACTTTTCTGCTCAAACAACTACATCGTTCACTGAGCTCACACGTTTCTCATCTTAACTGACAAGCATTGGATGTTAGAGGGTCAGTGCTTTGTATCAGTTTCAGAAGCAGATTTGGACTAGACATGGTCCATATGTGCAGGAAACACCGTTCTTTTGTTCTGGGCACACTCAGATTTCCTGCTGTCTTAGAGATTCTAGAAAGCAAGTGTGTGCTTCTCGCTCTAAAGCAGAGTGTGATCCATGGAAGAAAACTATGCTGTGTGTTTCTCTTCAGAAAAGTACTTAAATCCCAGGCTCTATGTCTTCCTACAAGCAAGACTTCGTTTCAGGTAAGGGCAGTCACTTTTCAGCTCAAACGAACTCCATCTTTCACGGAGCTCACATGTTTCTCATCTTAACAGACAAGCATTGGATGTTAGAGGACCAGTGCTTTGTATCAGTTTCAGAAGCAGAGTTGGACTAGATATGGTCCGTATGTGTAGGAAACACCGTTCTTTTCTTCTCAGCACACTCACGTTTCCTGCTGTCTTAGAGAATTTAGAAAGCAAGAGCGTGCTTCTTGCTCTAAAGCAGAGTGTGATCCATGGAGGAGAACTATGCTGTGTGTTTCTCTTCAGAAATGGAGTTAAATCCCAGGCTCTGGGTCTTCCTACAAGAAAGACTTCGTTTCAGGTAAGGGCAGTCACTTTTCAGCTCAAACGAACTCCATCTTTCACGGAGCTCACACGTTTCTCATGTTAACAGACAAGCATTGGATGTTAGAGGACCAGTGCTTTGTATCAGTTTCAGAAGCAGAGTTGGACTAGATATGGTCCGTATGTGTAGGAAACACCGTTCTTTTCTTCTCAGCACACTCACGTTTCCTGCTGTCTTAGAGACTTTAGAAAGCAAGAGCGTGCTTCTCGCTCTAAAGCAGAGTGTGATCCATGGAGGAGAACTATGTGGTGTGTTTCACTTCAGAAATGGAGTTAAATCCCAGGCTCTAGGTCTTCCTACAAGCAAGACTTCGTTTCAGGTAAGGGCAGTCACTTTTCTGCTCAAACTAACTACATTGTTCACGAAGCTCACACGTTTCTCATCTTAACTGACAAGCATTGGATGTTAGACGGTCAGTGCTTTGTATCATTTTCAGAAGCAGATTAGGACTACATATGGTCCATATGTGTAGGAAACACCGTTCTTTTGTTCTGGGCACACTCAGATTTCCTGCTGTATTAGAGACTCTAGAAAGCTAGAGTGTGCTTCTTGCTCTAAAGCAGAGTGTGATCCATGGATGAGAACTATGCTGTGTGTTTCCGTTCAGAAATGGACTTAAATCCCAGGCTCTGTGTCTTACTACAAGCAAGACTTCGTTTCAGGTAACGGCAGTCTCTTTTCTGCTCAAACGAACTACATCGTTCACAAAGCTCACACGTTTCTCATCTTATTTGACAAGCATTGGATGTTAGAGGACCAGTGCTTTGTATCAGTTTCAGAAGAAGAGTTGGACTAGATATGGTCCGTATGTGTAGGAAACACCGTTCTTTTGTTCTCAGCACACTCACGTTTCCTGCTGTCTTAGAGACTCTAGAAAGCAAGAGCGTGCTTCTCGCTCTAAAGCAGACTGTGATCCATGGATGAGAACTATGCTGTGTGTTTGCCTTCAGAAATGGAGTTAAATCCCAGGCTCTAGGTCTTCCTACAAGCAAGACTTCGTTTCAGGTAAGGGCAGTCACTTTTCTGCTCAAACTAACTACATTGTTCACGAAGCTCACACGTTTCTCATCTTAACTGACAAGCATTGGATGTTAGACGGTCAGTGCTTTGTATCATTTTCAGAAGCAGATTAGGACTACATATGGTCCATATGTGTAGGAAACACCGTTCTTTTGTTCTGGGCACACTCAGATTTCCTGCTGTATTAGAGACTCTAGAAAGCTAGAGTGTGCTTCTTGCTCTAAAGCAGAGTGTGATCCATGGATGAGAACTATGCTGTGTGTTTCCCTTCAGAAATGGACTTAAATCCCAGGCTCTGTGTCTTACTACAAGCAAGACTTCGTTTCAGGTAACGGCAGTCTCTTTTCGGCTCAAACGAACTACATCGTTCACAAAGCTCACACGTTTCTCATCTTATTTGACAAGCATTGGATGTTAGAGGACCAGTGCTTTGTATCAGTTTCAGAAGAAGAGTTGGACTAGATATGGTCCGTATGTGTAGGAAACACCGTTCTTTTGTTCTCAGCACACTCACGTTTCCTGCTGTCTTAGAGACTCTAGAAAGCAAGAGCGTGCTTCTCGCTCTAAAGCAGACTGTGATCCATGGATGAGAACTATGCTGTGTGTTTGCCTTCAGAAATGGAGTTAAATCCCAGGTTCTGAGTCTTCCTACAAGCAAGACTTCGTTTCAGGTAAGGGCAGTCACTTTTCTGCTCAAACAACTACATCGTTCACTGAGCTCACACGTTTCTCATCTTAACTGACAAGCATTGGATGTTAGAGGGTCAGTGCTTTGTATCAGTTTCAGAAGCAGATTTGGACTAGACATGGTCCATATGTGCCTGAAACACCGTTCTTTTGTTCTGGGCACACTCAGATTTCCTGCTGTCTTAGAAACTCTAGAAAGCAAGTGTGTGCTTCTCGCTCTAAAGCAGAGTGTGATCCATGGAAGAAAACTATGCTGTGTGTTTCTCTTCAGAAAAGTACTTAAATCCCAGGCTCTATGTCTTCCTACAAGCAAGACTTCGTTTCAGGTAAGGGCAGTCACTTTTCAGCTCAAACGAACTCCATCTTTCACGGAGCTCACATGTTTCTCATCTTAACAGACAAGCATTGGATGTTAGAGGACCAGTGCTTTGTATCAGTTTCAGAAGCAGAGTTGGACTAGATATGGTCCGTATGTGTAGGAAACACCGTTCTTTTCTTCTCAGCACACTCACGTTTCCTGCTGTCTTAGAGAATTTAGAAAGCAAGAGCGTGCTTCTTGCTCTAAAGCAGAGTGTGATCCATGGAGGAGAACTATGCTGTGTGTTTCACTTTAGAAATGGAGTTAAATCCCAGGCTCTGGGTCTTCCTACAAGCAAGACTTCGTTTCAGGTAAGGGCAGTCACTTTTCAGCTCAAACGAACTCCATCTTTCACGGAGCTCACACGTTTCTCATGTTAACAGACAAGCATTGGATGTTAGAGGACCAGTGCTTTGTATCAGTTTCAGAAGCAGAGTTGGACTAGATATGGTCCGTAGGTGTAGGAAACACCGTTCTTTTCTTCTCAGCACACTCACGTTTCCTGCTGTCTTAGAGACTTTAGAAAGCAAGAGCGTGCTTCTCGCTCTAAAGCAGAGTGTGATCCATGGAGGAGAACTATGCTGTGTGTTTCACTTCAGAAATGGAGTTAAATCCCAGGCTCTGGGTCTTCCTACAAGCAAGACTTCGTTTCAGGTAAGGGCAGTCAATTTTCTGCTCAAACTAACTACATTGTTCACGAAGCTCACACGTTTCTCATCTTAACTGACAAGCATTGGATGTTAGACGGTCAGTGCTTTGTATCAGTGTCAGAAGCAGATTTGGACTACATATGGTCCATATGTGTAGGAAACACCGTTCTTTTGTTCTGGGCACACTCAGATTTCCTGCTGTATTAGAGACTCTAGAAAGCTAGAGTGTGCTTCTGGCTCTAGAGCTGAGTGTGATCCATGGATGAGAACTATGCTGTGTGTTTCCCTTCAGAAATGGACTTAAATCCCAGGCTCTGTGTCTTCCTACAAGCAAGACTTCGTTTCAGGTAATGGCAGTCTCTTTTCTGCTCAAACGAACTACATCGTTCACAAAGCTCACAAGTTTCTCATCTTATCTGACAAGCATTGGATGTTAGAGGACCAGTGCTTTGTATCAGTTTCAGAAGAAGAGTTGGACTAGATATGGTCCGTATGTGTAGGAAACACCGTTCTTTTGTTCTCAGCACACTCACGTTTCCTGCTGTCTTAGAGACTCTAGAAAGCAAGAGCGTGCTTCTCGCTCTAAAGCAGACTGTGATCCATGGATGAGAACTATGCTGTGTGTTTGCCTTCAGAAATGTAGTTAAATCCCAGGTTCTGAGTCTTCCTACAAGCAAGACTTCGTTTCAGGTAAGGGCAGTCACTTTTCTGCTCAAACAACTACATCGTTCACTGAGCTCACACGTTTCTCATCTTAACTGACAAGCATTGGATGTTAGAGGGTCAGTGCTTTGTATCAGTTTCAGAAGCAGATTTGGACTACATATGGTCCATATGTGTAGGAAACACCGTTCTTTTGTTCTGGGCACACTCAGATTTCCTGCTGTATTAGAGACTCTAGAAAGCTAGAGTGTGCTTCTTGCTCTAATGCAGAGTGTGATCCATGGATGAGAACTATGCTGTGTGTTTCACTTCAGAAATGGAGTTAAATCCCAGGCTCTGGGTCTTCCTACAAGCAAGACTTCGTTTCAGGTAACGGCAGTCTCTTTTCTGCTCAAACGAACTACATCGTTCACAAAGCTCACACGTTTCTCATCTTATCTGACAAGCATTGGATGTTAGAGGGTCAGTGCTTTGTATCAGTTTCAGAAGCAGATTTGGACTAGACATGGTCCATATGTGCAGGAAACACCGTTCTTTTGTTCTGGGCACACTCAGATTTCCTGCTGTCTTAGAGACTCTAGAAAGCAAGTGTGTGCTTCTCGCTCTAAAGCAGAGTGTGATCCATGGAAGAAAACTATGCTGTGTGTTTCTCTTCAGAAAAGTACTTAAATCCCAGGCTATATGTCTTCCTACAAGCAAGACTTCGTTTCTGGTAAGGGCAGTCACTTTTCAGCTCAAACGAACTACATCTTTCACGGAGCTCACATGTTTCTCATCTTAACAGACAAGCATTGGATGTTAGAGGACCAGTGCTTTGTTTCAGTTTCAGAAGCAGAGTTGGACTAGATATGGTCCGTATGTGTAGGAAACACCGTTCTTTTGTTCTCAGCACACTCACGTTTCCTGCTGTCTTAGAGACTCTAGAAAGCAAGAGCGTGCTTCTCGCTCTAAAGCAGACTGTGATCCATGGATGAGAACTATGCTGTGTGTTTGCCTTCAGAAATGTAGTTAAATCCCAGGTTCTGAGTCTTCCTACAAGCAAGACTTCGTTTCAGGTAAGGGCAGTCACTTTTCTGCTCAAACAACTACATCGTTCACTGAGCTCACACGTTTCTCATCTTAACTGACAAGCATTGGATGTTAGAGGGTCAGTGCTTTGTATCAGTTTCAGAAGCAGATTTGGACTACATATGGTCCATATGTGTAGGAAACACCGTTCTTTTGTTCTGGGCACACTCAGATTTCCTGCTGTATTAGAGACTCTAGAAAGCTAGAGTGTGCTTCTTGCTCTAATGCAGAGTGTGATCCATGGATGAGAACTATGCTGTGTGTTTCACTTCAGAAATGGAGTTAAATCCCAGGCTCTGGGTCTTCCTACAAGCAAGACTTCGTTTCAGGTAACGGCAGTCTCTTTTCTGCTCAAACGAACTACATCGTTCACAAAGCTCACACGTTTCTCATCTTATCTGACAAGCATTGGATGTTAGAGGGTCAGTGCTTTGTATCAGTTTCAGAAGCAGATTTGGACTAGACATGGTCCATATGTGCAGGAAACACCGTTCTTTTGTTCTGGGCACACTCAGATTTCCTGCTGTCTTAGAGACTCTAGAAAGCAAGTGTGTGCTTCTCGCTCTAAAGCAGAGTGTGATCCATGGAAGAAAACTATGCTGTGTGTTTCTCTTCAGAAAAGTACTTAAATCCCAGGCTATATGTCTTCCTACAAGCAAGACTTCGTTTCTGGTAAGGGCAGTCACTTTTCAGCTCAAACGAACTACATCTTTCACGGAGCTCACATGTTTCTCATCTTAACAGACAAGCATTGGATGTTAGAGGACCAGTGCTTTGTTTCAGTTTCAGAAGCAGAGTTGGACTAGATATGGTCCGTATGTGTAGGAAACACCGTTCTTTTCTTTTCAGCACACTCACGTTTCCTGCTGTCTTAGAGACTTTAGAAAGCAAGAGCGTGCTTCTTGCGCTAAAGCAGAGTGTGATCCATGGATGAGAACTATGCTGTGTGTTTCCCTTCAGAAATGGAGTTAAATCCCAGGCTCTGTGTCTTCCTACAAGCAAGACTTCGTTTCAGGTAAGGGCAGTCACTTTTCAGCTCAAATGAACTACATCGTTCACTGAGCTCACACGTTTCTCATCTTAACAGACAAGCATTGGATGTTAGAGGACCAGTGAATTGTATCAGTTTCAGAAGAAGATTTGGACTACATATAGTCCGTATGTGTAGGAAACACCGTTCTTTTTTTCTGGGCACAATCAGATTTCCTGCTCTTTTAGAGACTCTAGAAAGCAAGAGCGTGCTTCTTGCTCTAAAGCAGAGTGTGATCCATTGAAGAGAACTATGCTGTATGTTTCCCTTAAGAAATGGAGTTAAATCCCAGACTCTGTGTCTTCCTACAAGCAAGACTTCGTTTCAGGTAAGGGCAGTCACTTTTCAGCTCAAACGAACTACATCGTTCACGAAGCTCACACATTTCTCATCTTAACAGACAAGCATTGGATTTTAGAGGACCCGTGCTTTGTATCAGTTTCAGAAGCAGAGTTGGACTATATAATGTCCGCAAGTGTAGGAAGCACCGTTCTTTTGTTCTCAGCACACGCACATTTCCTGCTGGCTTAGAGACTCTGGAAAGCAAGAGCGTGCTTCTTGTTCTAAAGCAGAGTGTGATCAATGGATGATTACACTGCTGTGTGTTTTACTTTAGAAATGGAGTTAAATCGCAGGCTCTCAGTCTTCCTACAAGCAATACTTCAATTCAGGTAAGGGCAGTCACTTTTCTGCTCAAACGAACTACATCTTTCACGAAGCTCACACGTTTCTCATCTTAACCGACAAGCATTGGATGTTAGATGTTCAGTGCTTTGTATCAGTTTCAGAAGCAGATTTGGACTACATATGGTCCATATATGTAGGAAACACCGTTCTTTTGTTCCGGGCACACTCAGATTTCCTGCTCTATTAGAGACTCTACAAAGCAAGAGTGTGCTTCTCGCTCTAAAGCAGAGTGTGATCCATGGATGAGAACTATGCTGTGTGTTTCCCTTCAGAAATAGACTTAAATCCCAGGCTCTGTGTCTTACTAGAAGCAAGACTTTGTTTCAGGTAAGGGCAGTCACTTTTCTGCTCAAATGAACTACATCATTCACGAAGCTCACACGTTTCTCATCTTAATTGACAAGCATTGGATGTTAGAGGACCAGTGCTTTGTATCAGTTTCAGAAGAAGAGTTGGAATAGATATGGTCCATATGTGTAGGAAACACCGTTCTTTTGTTCTGGGCACACTCAGATTTCCTGCTGTCTTAGAGAATCTAGAAAGCAATAGCGTGCTTCTTGTTCTAAAGCAGAGTGTCATCAATGGATGAGACAATGCTGTGCGTTTCACTTCAGAAAAGGAGTTAAATCCCAGGCTCTGAGTCTTCCTACAAGCAAAACTTCGTTTCAGGTAAGGGCAGTCTCTTTTCTGCTCAAACGAACTACATCGTTCACAAAGCTCACACGTTTCTCATCTTATCTGACAAGCATTGGATGTTAGAGGACCAGTGCTTTGTATCAGTTTCAGAAGAAGAGTTGGACTAGATATGGTCCGTATGTGTAGGAAACACCGTTCTTTTGTTCTCAGCACACTCACGTTTCCTGCTGTCTTAGAGACTTTAGAAAGCAAGAGCATGCTTCTCGCTCTAAAGCAGAGTGTGATCCATGGAGGAGAACTATGCTGTGGGTTTCACTTCAGAAATGGAGTTAAATCCCAGGCTCTGGGTCTTCCTACAAGCAAGACTTCATTTCAGGTAAGGGCAGTCACTTTTCTGCTCAAACTAACTACATTGTTCACGAAGCTCACACGTTTCTCATCTTAACTGACAAGCATTGGATGTTAGACGGTCAGTGCTTTGTATCAGTTTCAGAAGCAGATTTGGACTACATATGGTCCATATGTGTAGGAAACACCGTTCTTTTGTTCTGGGCACACTCAGATTTCCTGCTGTATTAGAGACTCTAGAAAGCAAGAGCGTGCTTCTCGCTCTAAAGCAGACTGTGATCCATGGATGAGAACTATGCTGTTTTTTTGCCTTCAGAAATGGAGTTAAATCCCAGGTTCTGAGTCTTCCTACAAGCAAGACTTCGTTTCAGGTAAGGGCAGTCACTTTTCTGCTCAAACAACTACATCTTTCACTGAGCTCACACGTTTCTCATCTTAACTGACAAGCATTGGATGTTAGAGGACCAGTGCTTTGTATCAGTTTCAGAAGCAGAGTTGGACTAGATATGGTCCGTATGTGTAGGAAACACCGTTCTTTTCTTCTCAGCACACTCACGTTTCCTGCTGACTTAGAGACTTTAGAAAGCAAGAGCGTGCTTCTTGCTCTAAAGCAGAGTGTGATCCATGGATGAGAACTATGCTGTGTGTTTCACTTCAGAAATGGAGTTAAATCCCAGGCTCTGTGTCTTCCTACAAGCAAGACTTCGTTTCAGGTAAGGGCAGTCACTTTTCAGCTCAAACGAACTACATCGTTCACTGAGCTCACACGTTTCTCATTTTAACAGACAAGCATTGGATGTAGGAGGACTAGTGAATTGTATCAGTTTCAGAAGAAGATTAGGACTACATATAGTCCGTATGTGTAGGAAACACCATTCTTTTTTTCTGGGCATAATCAGATTTCCTACTCTTTTAGAGACTCTAGAAAGCAAGAGGGTGCTTCTTGCTCTAAAGCAGAGTGTGATCCATTGAAGAGAACTATGCTGTATGTTTCCCTTCAGAAATGGAGTTCAATCCCAGACCCTGTGTCTTCCTACAGGCAAGACTTCTTTTCAGGTAAGGGCAGTCACTTTTCAGCTCAAACGAACTACATCGTTCACGAAGCTCACACGTTTCTCAGCTTAACAGACAAGCATTGGATTTTAGAGGACCAGTGCTTTGTATCAGTTTCAGATGCAGAGTTGGACTATATAATGTCCGCAAGTGTAGGAAACACCGTTCTTTTGTTCTCAGCACACGCACATTTCCTGCTGTCTTAGAGACTCTGGAAAGCAAGAGCGTGCTTCTTGTTCTAAAGCAGAGTGTGATCAATGGATGATTACACTGCTGTGTGTTTTACTTTAGAAATGGAGTTAAATCCCAGGCTCTCAGTCTTCCTACAAGCAATACTTCAATTCAGGTAAGGGCAGTCACTTTTCTGGTCAAACGAACTACATCGTTCACGAAGCTCACATGTTTCTCATCTTAACCGACAAGCATTGGATGTTAGATGTTCAGTGCTTTGTATCAGTTTCAGAAGCAGATTTGGACTACATATGGTCCATATATGTAGGAAACACCGTTCTTTTGTTCCGGGCACACTCAGATTCCTGCTCTATTAGAGACTCTACAAAGCAAGAGTGTGCTTCTCGCTCTAAAGCAGAGTGTGATCCATGGATGAGAACTATGCTGTGTGTTTCCCTTCAGAAATGGACTTAAATCCCAGGCTCTGTGTCTTACTACAAGCAAGACTTCGTTTCAGGTAACGGCAGTCTCTTTTCTGCTCAAACGAACTACATCGTTCACAAACTCACACGTTTCTCATCTTATCTGACAAGCATTGGATGTTAGAGGACCAGTGCTTTGTATCAGTTTCAGAAGAAGAGTTGGACTAGATATGGTCCGTATGTGTAGGAAACACTGTTCTTTTGTTCTCAGCACACTCAAGTTTCCTGCTGTCTTAGAGAATCTAGAAAGCAAGAGCGTGCTTCTCGCACTAAAGCAGACTGTGATCCATGGATGAGAACTATGCTGTGTGTTTGCCTTCAGAAATGGAGTTAAATCCCAGGTTCTGAGTCTTCCTACAAGCAAGACTTCGTTTCAGGTAAGGGCAGTCACTTTTCTGCTCAAACAACTACATCGTTCACTGAGCTCACACGTTTCTCATCTTAACTGACAAGCATTGGATGTTAGAGGGTCAGTGCTTTGTATCAGTTTCAAAGCAGATTTGGACTAGATATGGTCCATATGTGCAGGAAACACCGTTCTTTTGTTCTGGGCACACTCAGATTTCCTGCTGTCTTAGAGACTCTTGAAAGCAAGTGTGTGCTTCTCGCTCTAAAGCAGAGTGTGATCCATGGAAGAAAACTATGCTGTGTGTTTCTCTTCAGAAAAGTACTTAAATCCCAGGCTCTATGTCTTCCTACAAGCAAGACTTCGTTTCAGGTAAGGGCAGTAACTTTTCAGCTCAAACGAACTCCATCTTTCACGGAGCTCACATGTTTCTCATCTTAACAGACAAGCATTGGATGTTAGAGGACCAGTGCTTTGTATCAGTTTCAGAAGCAGAGTTGGACTAGATATGGTCCGTATGTGTAGGAAACACCGTTCTTTTCTTCTCAGCACACTCAAGTTTCCTGCTGTCTTAGAGACTTTAGAAAGCAAGAGCGTGCTTCTTGCTCTAAAGCAGAGTGTGATCCATGGATGAGAACTATGCTGTGTGTTTCACTTCAGAAATGGAGTTAAATCCCAGGCTCTGTGTCTTCCTACAAGCAAGACTTCGTTTCAGGTAAGGGCAGTCACTTTTCAGCTCAAACGAACTACATCGTTCACTGAGCTCACACGTTTCTCATCTTAACAGACAAGCATTGGATTTTAGAGGACTAGTGAATTGTATCAGTTTCAGAAGAAGATTTGGACTACATATAGTCCGTATGTGTAGGAAACACCGTTCTTTTTTTCTGGGCACAATCAGATATCCTGCTCTTTTAGAGACTCTAGAAAGCAAGAGCGTGCTTCTTGCTCTAAAGCAGAGTGTGATCCATTGAAGAGAACTATGCTGTAGGTTTCCCTTCAGAAATGGAGTTAAATCCCAGACCCTGTGTCTTCCTACAGGCAAGACTTCGTTTCAGGTAAGGGCAGTCACTTTTCAGCTCAAACGAACTACATCGTTCACGAAGCTCACACGTTTCTCATCTTATCTGACAAGCATTGGATGTTAGAGGACCAGTGCTTTGTATCAGTTTCAGAAGCAGAGTTGGACTATATAATGTCCGCAAGTGTAGGAAACACCGTTCTTTTGTTCTCAGCACACCCACATTTCCTGCTGACTTAGAGACTCTAGAAAGCAAGAGCGTGCTTCTTGTTCTAAAGCAGAGTGTGATCAATGGATGATTACACTGCTGTGTGTTTTACTTGAGAAATGGAGTTAAATCCCAGGCTCTGAGTCTTCCTACAAGCAAGACTTCGTTTCAGGTAAGGGCAGGCTCTTTTCTGCTCAAACGAACTACATCGTTCACAAAGCTCACACGTTTCTCATCTTATCTGACAAGCATTGGATGTTAGAGGACCAGTGCTTTGTATCAGTTTCAGAAGAAGAGTTGGACTAGATATGGTCCGTATGTGTAGGAAACTCCGTTCTTTTGTTCTCAGCACACTCACGTTTCCTGCTGTCTTAGAGACTTTAGAAAGCAAGAGCATGCTTCTCGCTCTAAAGCAGAGTGTGATCCATGGAGGAGAACTATGCTGTGTGTTTCACTTCAGAAATGGAGTTAAATCCCAGCCTCTGGGTCTTCCTACAAGCAAGACTTCGTTTCAGGTAAGGGCAGTCACTTTTCTGCTCAAACTAACTACATTGTTCACGAAGCTCACACGTTTCTCATCTTAACTGACAAGCATTGGATGTTAGACGGTCAGTGCTTTGTATCAGTTTCAGAAGCAGATTTGGACTACATATGGTCCATATGTGTAGGAAACACCGTTCTTTTGTTCTGGGCACACTCAGATTTCCTGCTGTATTAGAGACTCTAGAAAGCTAAGGTGTGCTTCTCGCTCTAAAGCAGAGTGTGATCCATGGATGAGAACTATGCTGTGTGTTTCCCTTCAGAAATGGACTTAAATCCCAGGCTCTGTGTCTTACTACAAGCAAGACTTCGTTTCAGGTAACGGCAGTCTCATTTCTGCTCAAACGAACTACATCGTTCACAAAGCTCACACGTTTCTCATCTTATCTGACAAGCATTGGATGTTAGAGGACCAGTGCTTTGTATCAGTTTCAGAAGAAGAGTTGGACTAGATATGGTCCGTATGTGTAGGAAACACTGTTCTTTTGTTCTCAGCACACTCAAGTTTCCTGCTGTCTTAGAGACTCTAGAAAGCAAGAGCGTGCTTCTCGCTCTAAAGCAGACTGTGATCCATGGATGAGAACTATGCTGTGTGTTTGCCTTCAGAAATGGAGTTAAATCCCAGGTTCTGAGTCTTCCTACAAGCAAGACTTCGTTTCAGGTAAGGGCAGTCACTTTTCTGCTCAAACAACTACATCGTTCACTGAGCTCACACGTTTCTCATCTTAACTGACAAGCATTGGATGTTAGAGGGTCAGTGCTTTGTATCAGTTTCAGAAGCAGATTTGGACTAGATATGGTCCATATGTGCAGGAAACACCGTTCTTTTGTTCTGGGCACACTCAGATTTCCTGCTGTCTTAGAGACTCTGGAAAGCAAGTGTGTGCTTCTCACTCTAAAGCAGAGTGTGATCCATGGAAGAAAACTATGCTGTGTGTTTCTCTTCAGAAAAGTACTTAAATCCCAGGCTCTATGTCTTCCTACAAGCAAGACTTCGTTTCAGGTAAGGGCAGTAACTTTTCAGCTCAAACGAACCCCATCTTTCACGGAGCTCACATGTTTCTCATCTTAACAGACAAGCATTGGATGTTAGAGGACCAGTGCTTTGTATCAGTTTCAGAAGCAGAGTTGGACTAGATATGGTCCGTATGTGTAGGAAACACCGTTCTTTTCTTCTCAGCACACTCACGTTTCCTGCTGTCTTAGAGACTTTAGAAAGCAAGAGCGTGCTTCTTGCTCTAAAGCAGAGTGTGATCCATGGATGAGAACTATGCTGTATGTTTCCCTTCAGAAATGGAGTTAAATCCCAGACCCTGTGTCTTCCTACAGGCAAGACTTCGTTTCAGGTAAGGGCAGTCACTTTTCAGCTCAAACGAACTACATCGTTCACGAAGCTCACACGTTTCTCAGCTTAACAGACAAGCATTGGATTTTAGAGTACCCGTGCTTTGTATCAGTTTCAGATGCAGAGTTGGACTATATAATGTCCGCAAGTGTAGGAAACACCGTTCTTTTGTTCTCAGCACACGCACATTTCCTGCTGTCTTAGAGACTCTGGAAAGCAAGAGCGTGCTTCTTGTTCTAAAGCAGATTGTGATCAATGGATGATTACACTGCTGTGTGTTTTACTTTAGAAATGGAGTTAAATCCCAGGCTCTCAGTCTTCCTACAAGCAATACTTCAATTCAGGTAAGGGCAGTCACTTTTCTGCTCAAACGAACTACATCGTTCACGAAGCTCACACGTTTCTCATCTTAACCGACAAGCATTGGATGTTAGATATTCAGTGCTTTGTATCAGTTTCAGAAGCAGATTTGGACTACATATGGTCCATATATGTAGGAAACACCATTCTTTTGTTCCGGGCACACTGAGATTTCCTGCTCTATTAGAGACTCTACAAAGCAAGAGTGTGCTTCTCGCTCTAAAGCAGAGTGTGATCCATGGATGAGAACTTTGCTGTGTGTTTCTCTTCAGAAATAGACTTAAATCCCAGGCTCTGTGTCTTACTAGAAGCAAGACTTTGTTTCAGGTAAGGGCAGTCACTTTTCTGCTCAAATGAACTACATCATTCACGAAGCTCACACGTTTCTCATCTTAATTGACAAGCATTGGATGTTAGAGGACCAGTGCTTTGTATCAGTTTCAGAAGAAGTGTTGGAATAGATATGGTCCATATGTGTAGGAAACACCGTTCTTTTGTTCTGGGCACACTCAGATTTCCTGCTGTCTTAGAGAATCTAGAAAGCAATAGCGTGCTTCTTGTTCTAAAGCAGAGTGTCATCAATGGATGAGACAATGCTGTGTGTTTCTCTTCAGAAATGGAGTTAAATCCCAGGCTCTGAGTCTTCCTACAAGCAAGACTTAAATTCAGGTAAGGGCTCTCACTTTTCTGCTCAAACAAACTACATCGTTCACGAAGCTCACACATTTCTCATCTTAATTGACAAGCATTGGATGTTAGAGGACCAGTGCTTTGTATCAGTTTCAGAAGCAGAGTTGGACTAGATATTGTCCGTATGTGTAGGAAACACCGATCTTTTGTTCTCCGCACACTCACGTTTCCTGCTGTCTTAGAGACTCTAGAAAGCAAGAGTGTGCTTCTTGCTCTAAAGCAGAGTGTGATCCATGGATGAGAACTATGCTGTGTGTTTCACTTCAGAAAAGGAGTTAAATCCCAGGCTCTGAGTCTTCCTACAAGCAAGACTTCGTTTCAGGTAAGGGCAGTCTCTTTTCTGCTCAAACGAACAACATCGTTCACAAAGCTCACACGTTTCTCATCTTATCTGACAAGCATTGGATGTTAGAGGACCAGTGCTTTGTATCAGTTTCAGAAGAAGAGTTGGACTAGATATGGTCCCTATGTGTAGGAAACACCGTTCTTTTGTTCTCAGCACACTCACGTTTCCTGCTGTCTTAGAGACTTTAGAAAGCAAGAGCGTGCTTCTCGCTCTAAAGCAGAGTGTGATCCATGGAGGAGAACTATGCTGTGTGTTTCACTTCAGAAATGGAGTTAAATCCCAGGCTCTGGGTCTTCCTACAAGCAAGACTTCGTTTCAGGTAAGGGCAGTCACTTTTCTGCTCAAACTAACTACATTGTTCACGAAGCTCACACGTTTCTCATCTTAACTGACAAGCATTGGATGTTAGACGGTCAGTGCTTTGTATCAGTTTCAGAAGCAGATTTGGACTACATATGGTCCATATGTGTAGGAAACACCGTTCTTTTGTTCTGGGCACACTCAGATTTCCTGCTGTATTAGAGACTCTAGAAAGCTAGAGTGTGCTTCTCGCTCCAAAGCAGAGTGTGATCCATGGATGAGAACTATGCTGTGTGTTTCCCTTCAGAAATGGACTTAAATCCCAGGCTCTGTGTCTTACTACAAGCAAGACTTCGTTTCAGGTAACGGCAGTCTCTTTTCTGCTCAAACGAACTACATCGTTCACAAAGCTCACACGTTTCTCATCTTATCTGACAAGCATTGGATGTTAGAGGACCAGTGCTTTGTATCAGTTTCAGAAGAAGAGTTGGACTAGATATGGTCCGTATGTGTAGGAAACACTGTTCTTTTGTTCTCAGCACACTCAAGTTTCCTGCTGTCTTAGAGACTCTAGAAAGCAAGAGCGTGCTTCTTGCTCTAAAGCAGACTGTGATCCATGGATGAGAACTATGCTGTGTGTTTGCCTTCAGAAATGGAGTTAAATCCCAGGTTCTGAGTCTTCCTACAAGCAAGACTTCGTTTCAGGTAAGGGCAGTCACTTTTCTGCTCAAACAACTACATCATTCACTGAGCTCACACGTTTCTCATCTTAACAGACAAGCATTGGATGTTAGAGGGTCAGTGCTTTGTATCAGTTTCAGAAGCAGATTTGGACTAGATATGGTCCATATGTGCAGGAAACACCGTTCTTTTGTTCTGGGCACACTCAGATTTCCTGCTGTCTTAGAGAATCTTGCAAGCAAGTGTGTGCTTCTCACTCTAAAGCAGAGTGTGATCCATGGAAGAAAACTATGCTGTGTGTTTCTCTTCAGAAAAGTACTTAAATCCCAGGCTCTATGTCTTCCTACAAGCAAGACTTCGTTTCAGGTAAGGGCAGTAACTTTTCAGCTCAAACGAACTCCATCTTTCACGGAGCTCACATGTTTCTCATCTTAACAGACAAGCATTGGATGTTAGAGGACCAGTGCTTTGTATCAGTTTCAGAAGCAGAGTTGGACTAGATATGGTCCGTATGTGTAGGAAACACCGTTCTTTTCTTCTCAGCACACTCACGTTTCCTGCTGTCTTAGAGACTTTAGAAAGCAAGAGCGTGCTTCTTGCTCTAAAGCAGAGTGTGATCCATGGATGAGAACTATGCTGTGTGTTTCACTTCAGAAATGGAGTTAAATCCCAGGCTCTGTGTCTTCCTACAAGCAAGACTTCGTTTCAGGTAAGGGCAGTCACTTTTCAGCTCAAACGAACTACATCGTTCACTGAGCTCACACGTTTCTCATCTTAACAGACAAGCATTGGATGTTAGAGGACTAGTGAATTGTATCAGTTTCAGAAGAAGATTTGGACTACATATAGTCCGTATGTGTAGGAAACACCGTTCTTTTTTTCTGGGCACAATCAGATTTCCTGCTCTTTTAGAGACTCTAGAAAGCAAGAGCGTGCTTCTTCCTCTAAAGCAGAGTGTGATCCATTGAAGAGAACTATGCTGTATGTTTCCCTTCAGAAATGGAGTTAAATCCCAGACTCTGTGTCTTTCTACAAGCAAGACTTCGTTTCAGGTAAGGGCAGTCACTTTTCAACTCAAACGAACTACATCGTTCACGAAGCTCACACATTTCTCATCTTAACAGACAAGCATTGGATTTTAGAGGGCCAGTGCTTTGTATCAGTTTCAGAAGCAGAGTTGGACTATATAATGTCCGCAAGTGTAGGAAACACCGTTCTTTTGTTCTCAGCACACGCACATTTCCTGCTGTCTTAGAGACTCTAGAAAGCAAGAGCGTGCTTCTTGTTCTAAAGCAGAGTGTGATCAATGGATGATTACACTGCTGTGTGTTTTACTTCAGAAATGGAGTTAAATCCCAGGCTCTGAGTCTTCCTACAAGCAAGACTACAATTCAGGTAAGGGCAGTCACTTTTCTGCTCAAACGAACTACATCGTTCAAGAAGCTCACACGTTTCTCATCTTAACTGACAAGCATTGGATGTTAGATGGTCAGTGCTTTGTATCAGTTTCAGAAGCAGATTTGGACTACATATGGTCCATATGTGTAGGAAACACCGTTCTTTTGTTCCGGGCACACTCAGATTTCCTGCTGTATTAGAGACTCTACAAAGCAAGAGTGTGCTTCTCGCTCTAAAGCAGAGTGTGATCCATGGATGAGAACTATGCTGTGTGTTTCCCTTCAGAAATGGACTTAAATCCCAGGCTCTGTGTCTTACTACAAGCAAGACTCGTTTCAGGTAAGGGCAGTCACTTTTCTGCTCAAATGAACTACATCATTCACGAAGCTCACACGTTTCTCATCTTAACTGACAAGCATTGGATGTTAGAGGACCAGTGCTTTGTATGAGTTTCAGAAGCAGAGTTGGACTAGATATTGTCCATATGTGTAGGAAACACAGTTCTTTTGTTCTCAGCACACTCACGTTTCCTGCTGTCTTAGAGACTCTAGAAAGCAAGAGTGTGCTTCTTGCTCTAAAGCAGAGTGTGATCCATGGATGAGAACTATGCTGTCTGTTTCACTTCAGAAAGGGAGTTAAATCCCAGGCTCTGAGTCTTCCTACAAGCAAGACTTCGTTTCAGGGAAGGGCAGTCACTTTTCTGCTCAAACAACTACATCGTTCACTGAGCTCACATGTTTCTCATCTTAACTGACAAGCATTGGATGTTAGAGGGTCAGTGCTTTGTATCAGTTTCAGAAGCAGATTTGGACTAGATATGGTCCATATGTGCAGGAAACACCGTTCTTTTGTTCTGGGCACACTCAGATTTCCTGCTGTCTTAGAGAATCTTGCAAGCAAGTGTGTGCTTCTCACTCTAAAGCAGAGTGTGATCCATGGAAGAAAACTATGCTGTGTGTTTCTCTTCAGAAAAGTACTTAAATCCCAGGCTCTATGTCTTCCTACAAGAAAGACTTCGTTTCAGGTAAGGGCAGTAACTTTTCAGCTCAAACGAACTCCATCTTTCACGGAGCTCACATGTTTCTCATCTTAACAGACAAGCATTGGATGTTAGAGGACCAGTGCTTTGTATCAGTTTCAGAAGCAGAGTTGGACTAGATATGGTCCGTATGTGTAGGAAACACCGTTCTTTTCTTCTCAGCACACTCACGTTTCCTGCTGTCTTAGAGACTTTAGAAAGCAAGAGCGTGCTTCTTGCTCTAAAGCAGAGTGTGATCCATGGATGAGAACTATGCTGTGTGTTTCACTTCAGAAATGGAGTTAAATCCCAGGCTCTGTGTCTTCCTACAAGCAAGACTTCGTTTCAGGTAAGGGCAGTCACTTTTCAGCTCAAACGAACTACATCGTTCACCGAGCTCACACGTTTCTCATCTTAACAGACAAGCATTGGATGTTAGAGGACTAGTGAATTGTATCAGTGTCAGAAGAAGATTTGGACTACATATAGGCCGTATGTGTAGGAAACACCGTTCTTTTTTTCTGGGCACAATCAGATTTCCTGCTCTTTTTGAGACTCTAGAAAGCAAGAGCGTGCTTCTTCCTCTAAAGCAGAGTGTGATCCATTGAAGAGAACTATGCTGTATGTTTCCCTTCAGAAATGGAGTTAAATCCCAGACTCTGTGTCTTCCTACAAGCAAGACTTCGTTTCAGGTAAGGGCAGTCACTTTTCAGCTCAAACGAACTACATCGTTCACGAAGCTCACACATTTCTCATCTTAACAGACAAGCATTGGATTTTAGAGGACCAGTGCTTTGTATCAGTTTCAGAAGCAGAGTTGGACTATATAATGTCCGCAAGTGTAGGAAACACCGTTCTTTTGTTCTCAGCACACGCACATTTCCTGCTGTCTTAGAGACTCTAGAAAGCAAGAGCGTGCTTCTTGTTCTAAAGCAGAGTGTGATCAATGGATGATTACACTGCTGTGTGTTTTACTTCAGAAATGGAGTTAAATCCCAGGCTCTGAGTCTTCCTACAAGCAAGACTACAATTCAGGTAAGGGCAGTCACTTTTCTGCTCAAACGAACTACATCGTTCAAGAAGCTCACACGTTTCTCATCTTAACTGACAAGCATTGGATGTTAGATGGTCAGTGCTTTGTATCAGTTTCAGAAGCAGATTTGGACTACATATGGTCCATATGTGTAGGAAACACCGTTCTTTTGTTCCGGGCACACTCAGATTTCCTGCTGTATTAGAGACTCTACAAAGCAAGAGTGTGCTTCTCGCTCTAAAGCAGAGTGTGATCCATGGATGAGAACTATGCTGTGTGTTTCCCTTCAGAAATGGACTTAAATCCCAGGCTCTGTGTCTTACTACAAGCAAGACTCGTTTCAGGTAAGGGCAGTCACTTTTCTGCTCAAATGAACTACATCATTCACGAAGCTCACACGTTTCTCATCTTAACTGACAAGCATTGGATGTTAGAGGACCAGTGCTTTGTATGAGTTTCAGAAGCAGAGTTGGACTAGATATTGTCCATATGTGTAGGAAACACAGTTCTTTTGTTCTCAGCACACTCACGTTTCCTGCTGTCTTAGAGACTCTAGAAAGCAAGAGTGTGCTTCTTGCTCTAAAGCAGAGTGTGATCCATGGATGAGAACTATGCTGTCTGTTTCACTTCAGAAAGGGAGTTAAATCCCAGGCTCTGAGTCTTCCTACAAGCAAGACTTCGTTTCAGGGAAGGGCAGTCACTTTTCTGCTCAAACAACTACATCGTTCACTGAGCTCACATGTTTCTCATCTTAACTGACAAGCATTGGATGTTAGAGGGTCAGTGCTTTGTATCAGTTTCAGAAGCAGATTTGGACTAGATATGGTCCATATGTGCAGGAAACACCGTTCTTTTGTTCTGGGCACACTCAGATTTCCTGCTGTCTTAGAGAATCTTGCAAGCAAGTGTGTGCTTCTCACTCTAAAGCAGAGTGTGATCCATGGAAGAAAACTATGCTGTGTGTTTCTCTTCAGAAAAGTACTTAAATCCCAGGCTCTATGTCTTCCTACAAGAAAGACTTCGTTTCAGGTAAGGGCAGTAACTTTTCAGCTCAAACGAACTCCATCTTTCACGGAGCTCACATGTTTCTCATCTTAACAGACAAGCATTGGATGTTAGAGGACCAGTGCTTTGTATCAGTTTCAGAAGCAGAGTTGGACTAGATATGGTCCGTATGTGTAGGAAACACCGTTCTTTTCTTCTCAGCACACTCACGTTTCCTGCTGTCTTAGAGACTTTAGAAAGCAAGAGCGTGCTTCTTGCTCTAAAGCAGAGTGTGATCCATGGATGAGAACTATGCTGTGTGTTTCACTTCAGAAATGGAGTTAAATCCCAGGCTCTGTGTCTTCCTACAAGCAAGACTTCGTTTCAGGTAAGGGCAGTCACTTTTCAGCTCAAACGAACTACATCGTTCACCGAGCTCACACGTTTCTCATCTTAACAGACAAGCATTGGATGTTAGAGGACTAGTGAATTGTATCAGTGTCAGAAGAAGATTTGGACTACATATAGGCCGTATGTGTAGGAAACACCGTTCTTTTTTTCTGGGCACAATCAGATTTCCTGCTCTTTTTGAGACTCTAGAAAGCAAGAGCGTGCTTCTTCCTCTAAAGCAGAGTGTGATCCATTGAAGAGAACTATGCTGTATGTTTCCCTTCAGAAATGGAGTTAAATCCCAGACTCTGTGTCTTCCTACAAGCAAGACTTCGTTTCAGGTAAGGGCAGTCACTTTTCAGCTCAAACGAACTACATCGTTCACGAAGCTCACACATTTCTCATCTTAACAGACAAGCATTGGATTTTAGAGGACCAGTGCTTTGTATCAGTTTCAGAAGCAGAGTTGGACTATATAATGTCCGCAAGTGTAGGAAACACCGTTCTTTTGTTCTCAGCACACGCACATTTCCTGCTGTCTTAGAGACTCTAGAAAGCAAGAGCGTGCTTCTTGTTCTAAAGCAGAGTGTGATCAATGGATGATTACACTGCTGTGTGTTTTACTTCAGAAATGGAGTTAAATCCCAGGCTCTGAGTCTTCCTACAAGCAAGACTACAATTCAGGTAAGGGCAGTCACTTTTCTGCTCAAACGAACTACATCGTTCAAGAAGCTCACACGTTTCTCATCTTAACTGACAAGCATTGGATGTTAGATGGTCAGTGCTTTGTATCAGTTTCAGAAGCAGATTTGGACTACATATGGTCCATATGTGTAGGAAACACCGTTCTTTTGTTCCGGGCACACTCAGATTTCCTGCTGTATTAGAGACTCTACAAAGCAAGAGTGTGCTTCTCGCTCTAAAGCAGAGTGTGATCCATGGATGAGAACTATGCTGTGTGTTTCCCTTCAGAAAGGGAGTTAAATCCCAGGCTCTGAGTCTTCCTACAAGCAAGACTTCGTTTCAGGGAAGGGCAGTCACTTTTCTGCTCAAATGAACTACATCATTCACGAAGCTCACACGTTTCTCATCTTAACTGACAAGCATTGGATGTTAGAGGACCAGTGCTTTGTATGAGTTTCAGAAGCAGAGTTGGACTAGATATTGTCCATATGTGTAGGAAACACAGTTCTTTTGTTCTCAGCACACTCACGTTTCCTGCTGTCTTAGAGACTCTAGAAAGCAAGAGTGTGCTTCTTGCTCTAAAGCAGAGTGTGATCCATGGATGAGAACTATGCTGTCTGTTTCACTTCAGAAAGGGAGTTAAATCCCAGGCTCTGAGTCTTCCTACAAGCAAGACTTCGTTTCAGGGAAGGGCAGTCACTTTTCTGCTCAAACGAACTACATCGTTCACAAAGCTCACACGTTTCTCATCTTATCTGACAAGCATTGGATGTTAGAGGACCAGTGCTTTGTATCAGTTTCAGAAGAAGAGTTGGACTAGATATGGTCCGTATGTGTAGGAAACACTGTTCTTTTGTTCTCAGCACACTCAAGTTTCCTGCTGTCTTAGAGACTCTAGAAAGCAAGAGCGTGCTTCTTGCTCTAAAGCAGACTGTGATCCATGGATGAGAACTATGCTGTGTGTTTGCCTTCAGAAATGGAGTTAAATCCCAGGTTCTGAGTCTTCCTACAAGCAAGACTTCGTTTCAGGTAAGGGCAGTCACTTTTCTGCTCAAACAACTACATCATTCACTGAGCTCACACGTTTCTCATCTTAACAGACAAGCATTGGATGTTAGAGGGTCAGTGCTTTGTATCAGTTTCAGAAGCAGATTTGGACTAGATATGGTCCATATGTGCAGGAAACACCGTTCTTTTGTTCTGGGCACACTCAGATTTCCTGCTGTCTTAGAGAATCTTGCAAGCAAGTGTGTGCTTCTCACTCTAAAGCAGAGTGTGATCCATGGAAGAAAACTATGCTGTGTGTTTCTCTTCAGAAAAGTACTTAAATCCCAGGCTCTATGTCTTCCTACAAGCAAGACTTCGTTTCAGGTAAGGGCAGTAACTTTTCAGCTCAAACGAACTCCATCTTTCACGGAGCTCACATGTTTCTCATCTTAACAGACAAGCATTGGATGTTAGAGGACCAGTGCTTTGTATCAGTTTCAGAAGCAGAGTTGGACTAGATATGGTCCGTATGTGTAGGAAACACCGTTCTTTTCTTCTCAGCACACTCACGTTTCCTGCTGTCTTAGAGACTTTAGAAAGCAAGAGCGTGCTTCTTGCTCTAAAGCAGAGTGTGATCCATGGATGAGAACTATGCTGTGTGTTTCACTTCAGAAATGGAGTTAAATCCCAGGCTCTGTGTCTTCCTACAAGCAAGACTTCGTTTCAGGTAAGGGCAGTCACTTTTCAGCTCAAACGAACTACATCGTTCACTGAGCTCACACGTTTCTCATCTTAACAGACAAGCATTGGATGTTAGAGGACTAGTGAATTGTATCAGTTTCAGAAGAAGATTTGGACTACATATAGTCCGTATGTGTAGGAAACACCGTTCTTTTTTTCTGGGCACAATCAGATTTCCTGCTCTTTTAGAGACTCTAGAAAGCAAGAGCGTGCTTCTTCCTCTAAAGCAGAGTGTGATCCATTGAAGAGAACTATGCTGTATGTTTCCCTTCAGAAATGGAGTTAAATCCCAGACTCTGTGTCTTCCTACAAGCAAGACTTCGTTTCAGGTAAGGGCAGTCACTTTTCAGCTCAAACGAACTACATCGTTCACGAAGCTCACACATTTCTCATCTTAACAGACAAGCATTGGATTTTAGAGGGCCAGTGCTTTGTATCAGTTTCAGAAGCAGAGTTGGACTATATAATGTCCGCAAGTGTAGGAAACACCGTTCTTTTGTTCTCAGCACACGCACATTTCCTGCTGTCTTAGAGACTCTAGAAAGCAAGAGCGTGCTTCTTGTTCTAAAGCAGAGTGTGATCAATGGATGATTACACTGCTGTGTGTTTTACTTCAGAAATGGAGTTAAATCCCAGGCTCTGAGTCTTCCTACAAGCAAGACTACAATTCAGGTAAGGGCAGTCACTTTTCTGCTCAAACGAACTACATCGTTCAAGAAGCTCACACGTTTCTCATCTTAACTGACAAGCATTGGATGTTAGATGGTCAGTGCTTTGTATCAGTTTCAGAAGCAGATTTGGACTACATATGGTCCATATGTGTAGGAAACACCGTTCTTTTGTTCCGGGCACACTCAGATTTCCTGCTGTATTAGAGACTCTACAAAGCAAGAGTGTGCTTCTCGCTCTAAAGCAGAGTGTGATCCATGGATGAGAACTATGCTGTGTGTTTCCCTTCAGAAATGGACTTAAATCCCAGGCTCTGTGTCTTACTACAAGCAAGACTCGTTTCAGGTAAGGGCAGTCACTTTTCTGCTCAAATGAACTACATCATTCACGAAGCTCACACGTTTCTCATCTTAACTGACAAGCATTGGATGTTAGAGGACCAGTGCTTTGTATGAGTTTCAGAAGCAGAGTTGGACTAGATATTGTCCATATGTGTAGGAAACACAGTTCTTTTGTTCTCAGCACACTCACGTTTCCTGCTGTCTTAGAGACTCTAGAAAGCAAGAGTGTGCTTCTTGCTCTAAAGCAGAGTGTGATCCATGGATGAGAACTATGCTGTCTGTTTCACTTCAGAAAGGGAGTTAAATCCCAGGCTCTGAGTCTTCCTACAAGCAAGACTTCGTTTCAGGGAAGGGCAGTCACTTTTCTGCTCAAACAACTACATCGTTCACTGAGCTCACACGTTTCTCATCTTAACTGACAAGCATTGGATGTTAGAGGGTCAGTGCTTTGTATCAGTTTCAGAAGCAGATTTGGACTAGATATGGTCCATATGTGCAGGAAACACCGTTCTTTTGTTCTGGGCAAACTCAGATTTCCTGCTGTCTTAGAGAATCTTGCAAGCAAGTGTGTGCTTCTCACTCTAAAGCAGAGTGTGATCCATGGAAGAAAACTATGCTGTGTGTTTCTCTTCAGAAAAGTACTTAAATCCCAGGCTCTATGTCTTCCTACAAGAAAGACTTCGTTTCAGGTAAGGGCAGTAACTTTTCAGCTCAAACGAACTCCATCTTTCACGGAGCTCACATGTTTCTCATCTTAACAGACAAGCATTGGATGTTAGAGGACCAGTGCTTTGTATCAGTTTCAGAAGCAGAGTTGGACTAGATATGGTCCGTATGTGTAGGAAACACCGTTCTTTTCTTCTCAGCACACTCACGTTTCCTGCTGTCTTAGAGACTTTAGAAAGCAAGAGCGTGCTTCTTGCTCTAAAGCAGAGTGTGATCCATGGATGAGAACTATGCTGTGTGTTTCACTTCAGAAATGGAGTTAAATCCCAGGCTCTGTGTCTTCCTACAAGCAAGACTTCGTTTCAGGTAAGGGCAGTCACTTTTCAGCTCAAACGAACTACATCGTTCACCGAGCTCACACGTTTCTCATCTTAACAGACAAGCATTGGATGTTAGAGGACTAGTGAATTGTATCAGTGTCAGAAGAAGATTTGGACTACATATAGGCCGTATGTGTAGGAAACACCGTTCTTTTTTTCTGGGCACAATCAGATTTCCTGCTCTTTTAGAGACTCTAGAAAGCAAGAGCGTGCTTCTTCCTCTAAAGCAGAGTGTGATCCATTGAAGAGAACTATGCTGTATGTTTCCCTTCAGAAATGGAGTTAAATCCCAGACTCTGTGTCTTCCTACAAGCAAGACTTCGTTTCAGGTAAGGGCAGTCACTTTTCAGCTCAAACGAACTACATCGTTCACGAAGCTCACACATTTCTCATCTTAACAGACAAGCATTGGATTTTAGAGGACCAGTGCTTTGTATCAGTTTCAGAAGCAGAGTTGGACTATATAATGTCCGCAAGTGTAGGAAACACCGTTCTTTTGTTCTCAGCACACGCACATTTCCTGCTGTCTTAGAGACTCTAGAAAGCAAGAGCGTGCTTCTTGTTCTAAAGCAGAGTGTGATCAATGGATGATTACACTGCTGTGTGTTTTACTTCAGAAATGGAGTTAAATCCCAGGCTCTGAGTCTTCCTACAAGCAAGACTACAATTCAGGTAAGGGCAGTCACTTTTCTGCTCAAACGAACTACATCGTTCAAGAAGCTCACACGTTTCTCATCTTAACTGACAAGCATTGGATGTTAGATGGTCAGTGCTTTGTATCAGTTTCAGAAGCAGATTTGGACTACATATGGTCCATATGTGTAGGAAACACCGTTCTTTTGTTCCGGGCACACTCAGATTTCCTGCTGTATTAGAGACTCTACAAAGCAAGAGTGTGCTTCTCGCTCTAAAGCAGAGTGTGATCCATGGATGAGAACTATGCTGTGTGTTTCCCTTCAGAAATGGACTTAAATCCCAGGCTCTGTGTCTTACTACAAGCAAGACTCGTTTCAGGTAAGGGCAGTCACTTTTCTGCTCAAATGAACTACATCATTCACGAAGCTCACACGTTTCTCATCTTAACTGACAAGCATTGGATGTTAGAGGACCAGTGCTTTGTATGAGTTTCAGAAGCAGAGTTGGACTAGATATTGTCCATATGTGTAGGAAACAC
The DNA here is from genome assembly GCA_949786385.1 of Onychomys leucogaster. Classification (NCBI taxonomy): domain Eukaryota; kingdom Metazoa; phylum Chordata; class Mammalia; order Rodentia; family Cricetidae; genus Onychomys; species Onychomys leucogaster. The sequence goes on from CATKUP010000368.1 coordinate 172,127, forward strand.
AGTTCTTTTGTTCTCAGCACACTCACGTTTCCTGCTGTCTTAGAGACTCTAGAAAGCAAGAGTGTGCTTCTTGCTCTAAAGCAGAGTGTGATCCATGGATGAGAACTATGCTGTCTGTTTCACTTCAGAAAGGGAGTTAAATCCCAGGCTCTGAGTCTTCCTACAAGCAAGACTTCGTTTCAGGGAAGGGCAGTCACTTTTCTGCTCAAACAACTACATCGTTCACTGAGCTCACACGTTTCTCATCTTAACTGACAAGCATTGGATGTTAGAGGGTCAGTGCTTTGTATCAGTTTCAGAAGCAGATTTGGACTAGATATGGTCCATATGTGCAGGAAACACCGTTCTTTTGTTCTGGGCACACTCAGATTTCCTGCTGTCTTAGAGAATCTTGCAAGCAAGTGTGTGCTTCTCACTCTAAAGCAGAGTGTGATCCATGGAAGAAAACTATGCTGTGTGTTTCTCTTCAGAAAAGTACTTAAATCCCAGGCTCTATGTCTTCCTACAAGAAAGACTTCGTTTCAGGTAAGGGCAGTAACTTTTCAGCTCAAACGAACTCCATCTTTCACGGAGCTCACATGTTTCTCATCTTAACAGACAAGCATTGGATGTTAGAGGACCAGTGCTTTGTATCAGTTTCAGAAGCAGAGTTGGACTAGATATGGTCCGTATGTGTAGGAAACACCGTTCTTTTCTTCTCAGCACACTCACGTTTCCTGCTGTCTTAGAGACTTTAGAAAGCAAGAGCGTGCTTCTTGCTCTAAAGCAGAGTGTGATCCATGGATGAGAACTATGCTGTGTGTTTCACTTCAGAAATGGAGTTAAATCCCAGGCTCTGTGTCTTCCTACAAGCAAGACTTCGTTTCAGGTAAGGGCAGTCACTTTTCAGCTCAAACGAACTACATCGTTCACTGAGCTCACACGTTTCTCATCTTAACAGACAAGCATTGGATGTTAGAGGACTAGTGAATTGTATCAGTTTCAGAAGAAGATTTGGACTACATATAGTCCGTATGTGTAGGAAACACCGTTCTTTTTTTCTGGGCACAATCAGATTTCCTGCTCTTTTAGAGACTCTAGAAAGCAAGAGCGTGCTTCTTCCTCTAAAGCAGAGTGTGATCCATTGAAGAGAACTATGCTGTATGTTTCCCTTCAGAAATGGAGTTAAATCCCAGACTCTGTGTCTTCCTACAAGCAAGACTTCGTTTCAGGTAAGGGCAGTCACTTTTCAGCTCAAACGAACTACATCGTTCACGAAGCTCACACATTTCTCATCTTAACAGACAAGCATTGGATTTTAGAGGGCCAGTGCTTTGTATCAGTTTCAGAAGCAGAGTTGGACTATATAATGTCCGCAAGTGTAGGAAACACCGTTCTTTTGTTCTCAGCACACGCACATTTCCTGCTGTCTTAGAGACTCTAGAAAGCAAGAGCGTGCTTCTTGTTCTAAAGCAGAGTGTGATCAATGGATGATTACACTGCTGTGTGTTTTACTTCAGAAATGGAGTTAAATCCCAGGCTCTGAGTCTTCCTACAAGCAAGACTACAATTCAGGTAAGGGCAGTCACTTTTCTGCTCAAACGAACTACATCGTTCAAGAAGCTCACACGTTTCTCATCTTAACTGACAAGCATTGGATGTTAGATGGTCAGTGCTTTGTATCAGTTTCAGAAGCAGATTTGGACTACATATGGTCCATATGTGTAGGAAACACCGTTCTTTTGTTCCGGGCACACTCAGATTTCCTGCTGTATTAGAGACTCTACAAAGCAAGAGTGTGCTTCTCGCTCTAAAGCAGAGTGTGATCCATGGATGAGAACTATGCTGTGTGTTTCCCTTCAGAAATGGACTTAAATCCCAGGCTCTGTGTCTTACTACAAGCAAGACTCGTTTCAGGTAAGGGCAGTCACTTTTCTGCTCAAATGAACTACATCATTCACGAAGCTCACACGTTTCTCATCTTAACTGACAAGCATTGGATGTTAGAGGACCAGTGCTTTGTATGAGTTTCAGAAGCAGAGTTGGACTAGATATTGTCCATATGTGTAGGAAACACAGTTCTTTTGTTCTCAGCACACTCACGTTTCCTGCTGTCTTAGAGACTCTAGAAAGCAAGAGTGTGCTTCTTGCTCTAAAGCAGAGTGTGATCCATGGATGAGAACTATGCTGTCTGTTTCACTTCAGAAAGGGAGTTAAATCCCAGGCTCTGAGTCTTCCTACAAGCAAGACTTCGTTTCAGGGAAGGGCAGTCACTTTTCTGCTCAAACAACTACATCGTTCACTGAGCTCACACGTTTCTCATCTTAACTGACAAGCATTGGATGTTAGAGGGTCAGTGCTTTGTATCAGTTTCAGAAGCAGATTTGGACTAGATATGGTCCATATGTGCAGGAAACACCGTTCTTTTGTTCTGGGCAAACTCAGATTTCCTGCTGTCTTAGAGAATCTTGCAAGCAAGTGTGTGCTTCTCACTCTAAAGCAGAGTGTGATCCATGGAAGAAAACTATGCTGTGTGTTTCTCTTCAGAAAAGTACTTAAATCCCAGGCTCTATGTCTTCCTACAAGAAAGACTTCGTTTCAGGTAAGGGCAGTAACTTTTCAGCTCAAACGAACTCCATCTTTCACGGAGCTCACATGTTTCTCATCTTAACAGACAAGCATTGGATGTTAGAGGACCAGTGCTTTGTATCAGTTTCAGAAGCAGAGTTGGACTAGATATGGTCCGTATGTGTAGGAAACACCGTTCTTTTCTTCTCAGCACACTCACGTTTCCTGCTGTCTTAGAGACTTTAGAAAGCAAGAGCGTGCTTCTTGCTCTAAAGCAGAGTGTGATCCATGGATGAGAACTATGCTGTGTGTTTCACTTCAGAAATGGAGTTAAATCCCAGGCTCTGTGTCTTCCTACAAGCAAGACTTCGTTTCAGGTAAGGGCAGTCACTTTTCAGCTCAAACGAACTACATCGTTCACCGAGCTCACACGTTTCTCATCTTAACAGACAAGCATTGGATGTTAGAGGACTAGTGAATTGTATCAGTGTCAGAAGAAGATTTGGACTACATATAGGCCGTATGTGTAGGAAACACCGTTCTTTTTTTCTGGGCACAATCAGATTTCCTGCTCTTTTAGAGACTCTAGAAAGCAAGAGCGTGCTTCTTCCTCTAAAGCAGAGTGTGATCCATTGAAGAGAACTATGCTGTATGTTTCCCTTCAGAAATGGAGTTAAATCCCAGACTCTGTGTCTTCCTACAAGCAAGACTTCGTTTCAGGTAAGGGCAGTCACTTTTCAGCTCAAACGAACTACATCGTTCACGAAGCTCACACATTTCTCATCTTAACAGACAAGCATTGGATTTTAGAGGACCAGTGCTTTGTATCAGTTTCAGAAGCAGAGTTGGACTATATAATGTCCGCAAGTGTAGGAAACACCGTTCTTTTGTTCTCAGCACACGCACATTTCCTGCTGTCTTAGAGACTCTAGAAAGCAAGAGCGTGCTTCTTGTTCTAAAGCAGAGTGTGATCAATGGATGATTACACTGCTGTGTGTTTTACTTCAGAAATGGAGTTAAATCCCAGGCTCTGAGTCTTCCTACAAGCAAGACTACAATTCAGGTAAGGGCAGTCACTTTTCTGCTCAAACGAACTACATCGTTCAAGAAGCTCACACGTTTCTCATCTTAACTGACAAGCATTGGATGTTAGATGGTCAGTGCTTTGTATCAGTTTCAGAAGCAGATTTGGACTACATATGGTCCATATGTGTAGGAAACACCGTTCTTTTGTTCCGGGCACACTCAGATTTCCTGCTGTATTAGAGACTCTACAAAGCAAGAGTGTGCTTCTCGCTCTAAAGCAGAGTGTGATCCATGGATGAGAACTATGCTGTGTGTTTCCCTTCAGAAATGGACTTAAATCCCAGGCTCTGTGTCTTACTACAAGCAAGACTCGTTTCAGGTAAGGGCAGTCACTTTTCTGCTCAAATGAACTACATCATTCACGAAGCTCACACGTTTCTCATCTTAACTGACAAGCATTGGATGTTAGAGGACCAGTGCTTTGTATGAGTTTCAGAAGCAGAGTTGGACTAGATATGGTCCGTATGTGTAGGAAACACTGTTCTTTTGTTCTCAGCACACTCAAGTTTCCTGCTGTCTTAGAGACTCTAGAAAGCAAGAGCGTGCTTCTTGCTCTAAAGCAGACTGTGATCCATGGATGAGAACTATGCTGTGTGTTTGCCTTCAGAAATGGAGTTAAATCCCAGGTTCTGAGTTTTCCTACAAGCAAGACTTCGTTTCAGGTAAGGGCAGTCACTTTTCTGCTCAAACAACTACATCATTCACTGAGCTCACACGTTTCTCATCTTAACAGACAAGCATTGGATGTTAGAGGGTCAGTGCTTTGTATCAGTTTCAGAAGCAGATTTGGACTAGATATGGTCCATATGTGCAGGAAACACCGTTCTTTTGTTCTGGGCACACTCAGATTTCCTGCTGTCTTAGAGAATCTTGCAAGCAAGTGTGTGCTTCTCACTCTAAAGCAGAGTGTGATCCATGGAAGAAAACTATGCTGTGTGTTTCTCTTCAGAAAAGTACTTAAATCCCAGGGTCTATGTCTTCCTACAAGCAAGACTTCGTTTCAGGTAAAGGCAGTAACTTTTCAGCTCAAACGAACTCCATCTTTCACGGAGCTCACATGTTTCTCATCTTAACAGACAAGCATTGGATGTTAGAGGACCAGTGCTTTGTATCAGTTTCAGAAGCAGAGTTGGACTAGATATGGTCCGTATGTGTAGGAAACACCGTTCTTTTCTTCTCAGCACACTCACGTTTCCTGCTGTCTTAGAGACTTTAGAAAGCAAGAGCGTGCTTCTTGCTCTAAAGCAGAGTGTGATCCATGGATGAGAACTATGCTGTGTGTTTCACTTCAGAAATGGAGTTAAATCCCAGGCTCTGTGTCTTCCTACAAGCAAGACTTCGTTTCAGGTAAGGGCAGTCACTTTTCAGCTCAAACGAACTACATCGTTCACTGAGCTCACACGTTTCTCATCTTAACAGACAAGCATTGGATGTTAGAGGACTAGTGAATTGTATCAGTTTCAGAAGAAGATTTGGACTACATATAGTCCGTATGTGTAGGAAACACCGTTCTTTTTTTCTGGGCACAATCAGATTTCCTGCTCTTTTAGAGACTCTAGAAAGCAAGAGCGTGCTTCTTCCTCTAAAGCAGAGTGTGATCCATTGAAGAGAACTATGCTGTATGTTTCCCTTCAGAAATGGAGTTAAATCCCAGACTCTGTGTCTTCCTACAAGCAAGACTTCGTTTCAGGTAAGGGCAGTCACTTTTCAGCTCAAACGAACTACATCGTTCACGAAGCTCACACATTTCTCATCTTAACAGACAAGCATTGGATTTTAGAGGGCCAGTGCTTTGTATCAGTTTCAGAAGCAGAGTTGGACTATATAATGTCCGCAAGTGTAGGAAACACCGTTCTTTTGTTCTCAGCACACGCACATTTCCTGCTGTCTTAGAGACTCTAGAAAGCAAGAGCGTGCTTCTTGTTCTAAAGCAGAGTGTGATCAATGGATGATTACACTGCTGTGTGTTTTACTTCAGAAATGGAGTTAAATCCCAGGCTCTGAGTCTTCCTACAAGCAAGACTACAATTCAGGTAAGGGCAGTCACTTTTCTGCTCAAACGAACTACATCGTTCAAGAAGCTCACACGTTTCTCATCTTAACTGACAAGCATTGGATGTTAGATGGTCAGTGCTTTGTATCAGTTTCAGAAGCAGATTTGGACTACATATGGTCCATATGTGTAGGAAACACCGTTCTTTTGTTCCGGGCACACTCAGATTTCCTGCTGTATTAGAGACTCTACAAAGCAAGAGTGTGCTTCTCGCTCTAAAGCAGAGTGTGATCCATGGATGAGAACTATGCTGTGTGTTTCCCTTCAGAAAGGGAGTTAAATCCCAGGCTCTGAGTCTTCCTACAAGCAAGACTTCGTTTCAGGGAAGGGCAGTCACTTTTCTGCTCAAATGAACTACATCATTCACGAAGCTCACACGTTTCTCATCTTAACTGACAAGCATTGGATGTTAGAGGACCAGTGCTTTGTATGAGTTTCAGAAGCAGAGTTGGACTAGATATTGTCCATATGTGTAGGAAACACAGTTCTTTTGTTCTCAGCACACTCACGTTTCCTGCTGTCTTAGAGACTCTAGAAAGCAAGAGTGTGCTTCTTGCTCTAAAGCAGAGTGTGATCCATGGATGAGAACTATGCTGTCTGTTTCACTTCAGAAAGGGAGTTAAATCCCAGGCTCTGAGTCTTCCTACAAGCAAGACTTCGTTTCAGGGAAGGGCAGTCACTTTTCTGCTCAAACGAACTACATCGTTCACAAAGCTCACACGTTTCTCATCTTATCTGACAAGCATTGGATGTTAGAGGACCAGTGCTTTGTATCAGTTTCAGAAGAAGAGTTGGACTAGATATGGTCCGTATGTGTAGGAAACACTGTTCTTTTGTTCTCAGCACACTCAAGTTTCCTGCTGTCTTAGAGACTCTAGAAAGCAAGAGCGTGCTTCTTGCTCTAAAGCAGACTGTGATCCATGGATGAGAACTATGCTGTGTGTTTGCCTTCAGAAATGGAGTTAAATCCCAGGTTCTGAGTCTTCCTACAAGCAAGACTTCGTTTCAGGTAAGGGCAGTCACTTTTCTGCTCAAACAACTACATCATTCACTGAGCTCACACGTTTCTCATCTTAACAGACAAGCATTGGATGTTAGAGGGTCAGTGCTTTGTATCAGTTTCAGAAGCAGATTTGGACTAGATATGGTCCATATGTGCAGGAAACACCGTTCTTTTGTTCTGGGCACACTCAGATTTCCTGCTGTCTTAGAGAATCTTGCAAGCAAGTGTGTGCTTCTCACTCTAAAGCAGAGTGTGATCCATGGAAGAAAACTATGCTGTGTGTTTCTCTTCAGAAAAGTACTTAAATCCCAGGGTCTATGTCTTCCTACAAGCAAGACTTCGTTTCAGGTAAGGGCAGTAACTTTTCAGCTCAAACGAACTCCATCTTTCACGGAGCTCACATGTTTCTCATCTTAACAGACAAGCATTGGATGTTAGAGGACCAGTGCTTTGTATCAGTTTCAGAAGCAGAGTTGGACTAGATATGGTCCGTATGTGTAGGAAACACCGTTCTTTTCTTCTCAGCACACTCACGTTTCCTGCTGTCTTAGAGACTTTAGAAAGCAAGAGCGTGCTTCTTGCTCTAAAGCAGAGTGTGATCCATGGATGAGAACTATGCTGTGTGTTTCACTTCAGAAATGGAGTTAAATCCCAGGCTCTGTGTCTTCCTACAAGCAAGACTTCGTTTCAGGTAAGGGCAGTCACTTTTCAGCTCAAACGAACTACATCGTTCACTGAGCTCACACGTTTCTCATCTTAACAGACAAGCATTGGATGTTAGAGGACTAGTGAATTGTATCAGTTTCAGAAGAAGATTTGGACTACATATAGTCCGTATGTGTAGGAAACACCGTTCTTTTTTTCTGGGCACAATCAGATTTCCTGCTCTTTTAGAGACTCTAGAAAGCAAGAGCGTGCTTCTTCCTCTAAAGCAGAGTGTGATCCATTGAAGAGAACTATGCTGTATGTTTCCCTTCAGAAATGGAGTTAAATCCCAGACTCTGTGTCTTCCTACAAGCAAGACTTCGTTTCAGGTAAGGGCAGTCACTTTTCAGCTCAAACGAACTACATCGTTCACGAAGCTCACACATTTCTCATCTTAACAGACAAGCATTGGATTTTAGAGGGCCAGTGCTTTGTATCAGTTTCAGAAGCAGAGTTGGACTATATAATGTCCGCAAGTGTAGGAAACACCGTTCTTTTGTTCTCAGCACACGCACATTTCCTGCTGTCTTAGAGACTCTAGAAAGCAAGAGCGTGCTTCTTGTTCTAAAGCAGAGTGTGATCAATGGATGATTACACTGCTGTGTGTTTTACTTCAGAAATGGAGTTAAATCCCAGGCTCTGAGTCTTCCTACAAGCAAGACTACAATTCAGGTAAGGGCAGTCACTTTTCTGCTCAAACGAACTACATCGTTCAAGAAGCTCACACGTTTCTCATCTTAACTGACAAGCATTGGATGTTAGATGGTCAGTGCTTTGTATCAGTTTCAGAAGCAGATTTGGACTACATATGGTCCATATGTGTAGGAAACACCGTTCTTTTGTTCCGGGCACACTCAGATTTCCTGCTGTATTAGAGACTCTACAAAGCAAGAGTGTGCTTCTCGCTCTAAAGCAGAGTGTGATCCATGGATGAGAACTATGCTGTGTGTTTCCCTTCAGAAATGGACTTAAATCCCAGGCTCTGTGTCTTACTACAAGCAAGACTCGTTTCAGGTAAGGGCAGTCACTTTTCTGCTCAAATGAACTACATCATTCACGAAGCTCACACGTTTCTCATCTTAACTGACAAGCATTGGATGTTAGAGGACCAGTGCTTTGTATGAGTTTCAGAAGCAGAGTTGGACTAGATATTGTCCATATGTGTAGGAAACACAGTTCTTTTGTTCTCAGCACACTCACGTTTCCTGCTGTCTTAGAGACTCTAGAAAGCAAGAGTGTGCTTCTTGCTCTAAAGCAGAGTGTGATCCATGGATGAGAACTATGCTGTCTGTTTCACTTCAGAAAGGGAGTTAAATCCCAGGCTCTGAGTCTTCCTACAAGCAAGACTTCGTTTCAGGGAAGGGCAGTCACTTTTCTGCTCAAACAACTACATCGTTCACTGAGCTCACACGTTTCTCATCTTAACTGACAAGCATTGGATGTTAGAGGGTCAGTGCTTTGTATCAGTTTCAGAAGCAGATTTGGACTAGATATGGTCCATATGTGCAGGAAACACCGTTCTTTTGTTCTGGGCAAACTCAGATTTCCTGCTGTCTTAGAGAATCTTGCAAGCAAGTGTGTGCTTCTCACTCTAAAGCAGAGTGTGATCCATGGAAGAAAACTATGCTGTGTGTTTCTCTTCAGAAAAGTACTTAAATCCCAGGCTCTATGTCTTCCTACAAGAAAGACTTCGTTTCAGGTAAGGGCAGTAACTTTTCAGCTCAAACGAACTCCATCTTTCACGGAGCTCACATGTTTCTCATCTTAACAGACAAGCATTGGATGTTAGAGGACCAGTGCTTTGTATCAGTTTCAGAAGCAGAGTTGGACTAGATATGGTCCGTATGTGTAGGAAACACCGTTCTTTTCTTCTCAGCACACTCACGTTTCCTGCTGTCTTAGAGACTTTAGAAAGCAAGAGCGTGCTTCTTGCTCTAAAGCAGAGTGTGATCCATGGATGAGAACTATGCTGTGTGTTTCACTTCAGAAATGGAGTTAAATCCCAGGCTCTGTGTCTTCCTACAAGCAAGACTTCGTTTCAGGTAAGGGCAGTCACTTTTCAGCTCAAACGAACTACATCGTTCACCGAGCTCACACGTTTCTCATCTTAACAGACAAGCATTGGATGTTAGAGGACTAGTGAATTGTATCAGTGTCAGAAGAAGATTTGGACTACATATAGGCCGTATGTGTAGGAAACACCGTTCTTTTTTTCTGGGCACAATCAGATTTCCTGCTCTTTTAGAGACTCTAGAAAGCAAGAGCGTGCTTCTTCCTCTAAAGCAGAGTGTGATCCATTGAAGAGAACTATGCTGTATGTTTCCCTTCAGAAATGGAGTTAAATCCCAGACTCTGTGTCTTCCTACAAGCAAGACTTCGTTTCAGGTAAGGGCAGTCACTTTTCAGCTCAAACGAACTACATCGTTCACGAAGCTCACACATTTCTCATCTTAACAGACAAGCATTGGATTTTAGAGGACCAGTGCTTTGTATCAGTTTCAGAAGCAGAGTTGGACTATATAATGTCCGCAAGTGTAGGAAACACCGTTCTTTTGTTCTCAGCACACGCACATTTCCTGCTGTCTTAGAGACTCTAGAAAGCAAGAGCGTGCTTCTTGTTCTAAAGCAGAGTGTGATCAATGGATGATTACACTGCTGTGTGTTTTACTTCAGAAATGGAGTTAAATCCCAGGCTCTGAGTCTTCCTACAAGCAAGACTACAATTCAGGTAAGGGCAGTCACTTTTCTGCTCAAACGAACTACATCGTTCAAGAAGCTCACACGTTTCTCATCTTAACTGACAAGCATTGGATGTTAGATGGTCAGTGCTTTGTATCAGTTTCAGAAGCAGATTTGGACTACATATGGTCCATATGTGTAGGAAACACCGTTCTTTTGTTCCGGGCACACTCAGATTTCCTGCTGTATTAGAGACTCTACAAAGCAAGAGTGTGCTTCTCGCTCTAAAGCAGAGTGTGATCCATGGATGAGAACTATGCTGTGTGTTTCCCTTCAGAAATGGACTTAAATCCCAGGCTCTGTGTCTTACTACAAGCAAGACTCGTTTCAGGTAAGGGCAGTCACTTTTCTGCTCAAATGAACTACATTTTCACGAAGCTCACACGTTTCTCATCTTAACTGACAAGCATTGGATGTTAGAGGACCAGTGCTTTGTATGAGTTTCAGAAGCAGAGTTGGACTAGATATTGTCCATATGTGTAGGAAACACAGTTCTTTTGTTCTCAGCACACTCACGTTTCCTGCTGTCTTAGAGACTCTAGAAAGCAAGAGTGTGCTTCTTGCTCTAAAGCAGAGTGTGATCCATGGATGAGAACTATGCTGTCTGTTTCACTTCAGAAAGGGAGTTAAATCCCAGGCTCTGAGTCTTCCTACAAGCAAGACTTCGTTTCAGGGAAGGGCAGTCACTTTTCTGCTCAAACGAACTACATCGTTCACAAAGCTCACACGTTTCTCATCTTATCTGACAAGCATTGGATGTTAGAGGACCAGTGCTTTGTACCAGTTTCAGAAGAAGAGTTGGACTAGATATATTCCATATGTGCAGGAAACACCGTTCATTTGTTCTGGGCACACTCAGATTTCCTGCTGTCTTAGAGAATCTAGAAAGCAAGTGTGTGCTTCTTGCTCTAAAGCAGAGTGTGATCCATGGAAGAAAACTATGCTGTGTGTTTCTCTTCAGAAAAGTACTTAAATCCCAGGCTCTATGTCTTCCTACAAGCAAGACTTCGTTTCAGGTAAGGGCAGTCACTTTTCAGCTCAAACGAACTACATCGTTCACTGAGCTCACACGTTTCTCATCTTAACAGACAAGCATTGGATGTTAGAGGACCAGTGCATTGTATCAGTTTCAGAAGAAGATTTGGACTACATATAGTCCGTATGTGTAGGAAACACCGTCCTTTTTCCTGGGCACAATCAGATTCCCTGCTCTATTAGAGACTCTAGAAAGCAAGAGCGTGCTTCTTGCTCTAAAGCAGAGTGTGATCCATTGATGAGAACTATGCTGTATGTTTCCCTTCAGAAATGGAGTTAAATCCCAGACTCTGTGTCTTCCTACAGGCAAGACTTCGTTTCTGGTAAGGGCAGTCACTTTTCAGCTCAAACGAACTACATCGTTCACGAAGCTCACACGTTTCTCAGCTTAACAGACAAGCATTGGATTTTAGAGGACCAGTGCTTTGTATCAGTTTCAGATGCAGAGTTGGACTATATAATGTCCGTAAGTGGAGGAAACACCGTTCTTTTGTTCTCAGCACACGCACATTTCCTGCTGTCTTAGAGACTCTGGAAAGCAGGAGCGTGCTTCTTGTTCTAAATCAGAGTGTGATCAATGGATGATTACACTGCTGTGTGTTTTACTTTAGAAATGGAGTTAAATCCCAGGCTCTCAGTCTTCCTACAAGCAATACTTCAATTCAGGTAAGGACAGTCACTTTTCTGCTCAAATGAACTACATCGTTCACGAAGCTCACACGTTTCTCATCTTAACCGACAAGCATTGGATGTTAGATGGTCAGTGCTTTGTATCAGTTTCAGAAGCAGATTTGGACTACATATGGTCCATATGTGTAGGAAACACCGTTCTTTTGTTCCAGGCACACTCAGATTTCCTGCTGTATTAGAGACTCTACAAAGCAAGAGTGTGCTTCTCGCTCTAAAGCAGAGTGTGATCCATGGATGAGAACTATGCTGTGTGTTTCCCTTCAGAAATAGACTTAGCTCCCAGGCTCTGTGTCTTACTACAAGCAAGACTTTGTTTCAGGTAAGGGCAGTCACCTTTCTGCTCAAATGAACTACATCATTCACGAAGCTCACAAGTTTCTCATCTTAATTGACAAGCATTGGATGTTAGAGGACCAGTGCTTTGTATCAGTTTCAGAAGAAGAGTTGGAATAGATATGGTCCATATGTGTAGGAAACACCGTTCTTTTGTTCTGGGCACACTCAGATTTCCTGCAGTCTTAGAGAATCTAGAAAGCAATAGCGTGCTTCTTGTTCTAAAGCAGAGTGTCATCAATGGATGAGACAATGCTGTGTGTTTCACTTCAGAAATGGAGTTAAATCCCAGGCTCTGAGTCTTCCTACAAGCAAGACTTAAATTCAGGTAAGGGCTGTCACTTTTCTCCTCAAACTAACTACATCGTTCACGAAGCTCACACATTTCTCATCTTTACAGACAAGCATTGGATGTTAGAGGACCAGTGCATTGTATCAGTTTCAGAAGAAGATTTGGACTACATATAGTCAGTATGTGTAGGAAACACCGTTCTTTTGTTCTGGGCACACTCAGATTTCCTGCTGTATTAGAGACTCTAGAAAGCAAGAGCGTGCTTCTTGCTCTAAAGCAGAGTGTGATCCATTGATGAAAACCATGCTGTATGTTTCCCTTCAGAAATGGAGTTAAATCCCAGACTCTGTGTCTTCCTACAGGCAAGACTTCGTTTCTGGTAAGGGCAGTCACTTTTCCGCTCAAATGAACTACATCATTCACGAAGCTCACACGTTTCTCATCTTAACAGACAAGCATTGGATTTTAGAGGACATGTGCTTTGTATCAGGTTCAGATGCAGAGTTGGACTATATAATGTCCGTAATTGTAGGAAACACCATTCTTTTGTTCTCAGCACACTCACATTTCCTGCTGTCTTAGAGACTCTAGAAAGCAAGGGCGTGCTTCTTGTTCTAAAGCAGAGTGTGATCAATGGATGATTATACTGCTGTGTGTTTTACTTCAGAAATGGAATTAAATCCCAGGCTCTGAATCTTCCTACAAGCAAGACTTCAATTCAGGTAAGGGCAGTCACTTTTCTGCTCAAACGAACTACATCGTTCACGACGCTCACACTTTTCTCATCTTAACTGACAAGCATTGGATGTTAGATGGTCAGTGCTTTGTATCAGTTTCAGAAGCAGATTTGGACTACATATGGTCCATATGTGTAGGAAACTCCGTTCTTTTGTTCTGGGCACACTCAGAATTCCTGCTGTATTAGAGACTCTAGTAAGCAAGATTGTGCTTCTCGCTCTAAAGCAGAGTGTGATCCATGGATGAGAACACTGCTGTGTGTTTCCCTTCAGAAATGGACTTAAATCCCAGGCTCTGTGTCTTCCTACAAGCAAGACTTCGTATCAGGTAAGGGCAGTCACTTTTCAGTTCAAAGGAACTACATCATTCACTAAGGTCACACGTTTCTCATCTTGACTGAAAAGCATTGGATGATAGAGGACCAGTGCTTTGTATCAGTTTCAGAAGCAGAGTTGGACTAGATATGGTCCGTATGTGTAGGAAACACCGTTCTTTTGTTCTCAGCACACTCACGTTTCCTGCTGTTTTAGAGACTCTAGAAAGCAAGAGCGTGATTCTTGTTCTAAAGCAGAGTGTGATCCATGGATGAGAACAATGCTGTGTGTTTCCCTTCAGAAATGGAGTTAAATCCCAGGAACTGAGTTTTCCTACTAGCAAGACTTCAATTCAGGTAAGGGCAGTCACTTTTCTGCTCAAACTAACTACATTGTTCACGAAGCTCACACGTTTCTCATCTTAACTGACAAGCATTGGATGTTAGACGGTCAGTGCTTTGTATCAGTTTCAGAAGCAGATTTGGACTACATATGGTCCATATGTGTAGGAAACACCGTTCTTTTGTTCTGGGCACACTCAGATTTCCTGCTGTATTAGAGACTCTAGAAAGCTAGAGTGTGCTTCTCGCTCTAAAGCAGAGTGTGATCCATGGATGAGAACTATGCTGTGTGTTTCCCTTCAGAAATGGACTTAAATCCCAGGCTCTGTGTCTTACTACAAGCAAGACTTCGTTTCAGGTAACGGCAGTCACTTTTCTGCTCAAACGAACTACATCGTTCACAAAGCTCACACGTTTCCATCTTATTTGACAAGCATTGGATGTTAGAGGACCAGTGCTTTGTATCAGTTTCAGAGGAAGAGTTGGACTAGATATGGTCCGTATGTGTAGGAAACACCGTTCTTTTGTTCTCAGCACACTCACATTTCCTGCTGTCTTAGAGACTCTGGAAAGCAAGAGCGTGCTTCTTGTTCTAAAGCAGAGTGTGATCAATGGATGATTACACTGCTGTGTGTTTTACTTTAGAAATGGAGTTAAATCCCAGGCTCTGTGTCTTACTACAAGCAAGACTTTGTTTCAGGTAAGGGCAGTCACTTTTCTGCTCAAATGAACTACATCATTCACGAAGCTCACACGTTTCTCATCTTAATTGACAAGCATTGGATGTTAGAGGACCAGTGCTTTGTATCAGTTTCAGAAGAAGATTTGGACTAGATATGGTCCATATGTGTAGGAAACACCGTTCTTTTGTTCTGGGCACACTCAGATTTCCTGCTGTCTTAGAGAATCTAGAAAGCAATAGCGTGCTTCTTGTTCTAAAGCAGAGTGTCATCAATGGATGAGACAATGCTGTGTGTTTCACTTCAGAAATGGAGTTAAATCCCAGGCTCTGTGTCTTCCTACAAGCAAGACTTAAATTCAGGTAAGGGCTGTCACTTTTCTGCTCAAAATAACTACATCGTTCACGAAGCTCACACATTTCTCATCTTAACTGACAAGCATTGCATGTTAGAGGGTCAGTGCTTTCTATCAGTTTCAGAAGCAGATTTGGACTACATATGGTCCATATATGTAGGAAACACCGTTCTTTTGTTCTGGGCACACTAAGATTTCCTGCTGTATTAGAGAGTCTAGAAAGCTAGAGTGTGCTTCTCGCTCTAAAGCAGAGTGTGATCCATGGATGAGAACTATGCTGTGTGTTTCCCTTCAGAAATGGACTTAAATCCCAGGCTCTGTGTCTTACTACACGCAAGACTTCGTTTCAGGTAAGGGCAGTCACTTTTCAGTTCAAAGGACTACATCATTCACAAAGCTCACACGTTTCTCATCTTAACTGACAAGCACTGGATGTTAGAGGACCAGTGCATTCTATCAGTTTCAGAAGAAGATTTGGACTACATATAGTCTGTATGTGTATGAAACACCGTTCTTTTTTCTGGCCACACTCAGATTTCCTGCTGTCTTAGAGACTCTAGAAAGCAAGAGCGTGCCTCTTGTTCTAAAGCAGAGTGTCATCAATGGATGAGACAATGCTGTGTGTTTCCCTTCAGAAATGGAGTTAAATCCCAGGCTCTGAGTCTCCCTACAAGCAAAACTTCGTTTCAGGTAAGGGCAGTCACTTTTCAGCTCAAACGAACTACATCCTTCACTGAGCTCACACGTTTCTCATCTTAACAGACAAGCATTGGATGTTAGAGGACCAGTGCATTGTATCAGTTTCAGAAGAAGATTTGGACTACATATAGTCCGTATGTGTAGGAAACACCGTTCTTTTGTTCTGGGCACAATCAGATTTCCTGCTGTATTAGAGACTCTAGAAAGCAAGAGCGTGCTTCTTGCTCTAAAGCAGAGTGTGATCCATGGATGAGAAGTATGCTGTGTGTTTCCCTTCAGAAATGGAGTTAAATCCCAGGCTCTGTGTCTTCCTACAGGCAAGACTTCGTTTCAGGTAAGTGCAGTCACTTTTCTGCTCAAATGAACTACATCATTCACGAAGCTCACACGTTTCTCATCTTTATTGACAACCATTGGATGTTAGAGGACCAGTGCTTTGTATCAGTTTCAGAAGAAGAGTTGGACTAGATATGGTCCATATGTGTAGGAAACCCCGTTCTTTTGTTCTGGGCACCCTCAGATTTCCTGCTGTCTTAGAGAATCTAGAAAGCAATAGCGTGCTTCTTGTTCTAAAGCAGAGTGTGATCAATGGATGAGACAATGCTGTGTGTTTCACTTCAGAAATGGAGTTAAATCCCAGGATCTGTGTCTTCCTACAGGCAAGACTTCGTTTCAGGTAATGGCAGTCACTTTCACCTCTAACGAACTACATCGTTCACTGAGCTCACACCTTTCTCATCTTAACAGACAAGCATTGGATGTTAGACGACCAGTGCTTTGTATCAGATTCAGAAGCAGAGTTGGACTAGATATTGTCCGTATGTGTAGGAAACTCCATTCATTGTTCTCAGCACACTCATGTTTCCTGCTGTCTTATAGGCTCTAGAAAGCAAGAACGTGCTTCTTGTTCTAAAGCAGAGTGTCATCAATGGATGAGACAATGCTGTGTGTTTCCCTTCAGACATGGAGTTAAATCCCAGGCTCTGAGTCTCCCTACAAGCAAAACTTCGTTTCAGGTAAGGGCAGTCACTTTTCAGCTCAAACGAACTACATCGTTCACTGAGCTCACACGTTTCTCATCTTAACAGACAAGCATTGGATGTTAGAGGACCAGTGCATTGTATCAGTTTCAGAAGAAGATTTGGACTACATATAGTCCGTATGTGTAGGAAACACCGTTCTTTTTTTCTGGGCACAATCAGATTCCCTGCTCTATTAGAGACTCAAGAAAGAAGAGCGTGCTTCTTGCTCTAAAGCAGAGTGTGATCCATTGATGAGAACTATGCTGTATGTTTCCCTTCAGAAATGGAGTTAAATCGCAGACTCTGTGTCTTCCTACAGGCAAGACTTTGTTTCAGGTAAGGGTAGTCACTTTTCACCTCAAACGAATCTACATCGTTCACTGAGCTCACACATTTCTCATCTTAACAGACACTCATTGGATGTTAGAGGACCAGTGCTTTGTATCAGTTTCAGAAGCAGAGTTGAACTAGATATTGTCCGTTTGTGTAGGAAACACCGTTCTTTTGTTCTCAGCACACTCACCTTTCCTGCTGTATTAGATACTCTAGAAAGCAAGAGCGTGCTTCTTGCTCTAAAGCAGAGTGTGATCCATGGATGAAAACTATGCTGTGTGTTTCACTTCAGAAATGGACTTAAATCCCAGGCTCTGTGTCTTACTACAAGCAAGACTTCGTTTCAGGTAAGGGCAGTCACTTTTCAGCTCAAATGAACTACATCATTCACGAAGCTCACACGTTTCTCATCTTAATTGACAAGCATTGGATGTTAGACGACCAGTGCTTTGTATCAGTTTCAGAAGCAGAGTTGGCCTAGATATTGTCCGTATGTGTAGGAAACACCATTCTTTTGTTCTCAGCACACTCACATTTCCTGCTGTCTTAGAGACTCTAGAAAGCAAGAGCGTGCTTCTTCTTCTAAAGCAGAGTGTCATCAATGGATGAGACAATGCTGTGTGTTTCCCTTCAGAAATGGAGTTAAATCCCAGGCTCTGAGTCTCCCTACAAGCAAAACTTCGTTTCAGGTAAGGGCAGTCACTTTTCAGCTCAAACGAACTACATCCTTCACTGAGCTCACACGTTTCTCATCTTAACAGACAAGCATTGGATGTTAGAGGACCAGTGCATTGTATCAGTTTCAGAAGAAGATTTGGACTACATATAGTCCGTATGTGTAGGAAACACCGTTCTTTTGTTCTGGGCACAATCAGATTTCCTGCTGTATTAGAGACTCTAGAAAGCAAGAGCGTGCTTCTTGCTCTAAAGCAGAGTGTGATCCATGGATGAGAAGTATGCTGTGTGTTTCCCTTCAGAAATGGAGTTAAATCCCAGGCTCTGTGTCTTCCTACAGGCAAGACTTCGTTTCAGGTAAGGGCAGTCACTTTTCTGCTCAAACTAACTACATTGTTCACGAAGCTCACACATTTCTCATCTTAACTGACAAGCATTGGATGTTAGAGGGTCAGTGCTTTGTATCAGTTTCAGAAGCAGATTTGGACTACATATGGTCCATATGTGTAGGAAACACCGTTCTTTTGTTCTGGGCACACTCAGATTTACTGCTGTATTAGAGAGTCTAGAAAGCTAGAGTGTGCTTCTCGCTCTAAAGCAGAGTGTGATCCATGGATGAGAACTATGCTGTGTGTTTCCCTTCAGAAATGGACTTAAATCCCAGGCTCTGTGTCTTACTACAAGCAAGACTTCGTTTCAGGTAACGGCAGTCACTTTTCTGCTCAAACGAACTACATCGTTCACAAAGCTCACACGTTTCCATCTTATTTGACAAGCATTGGATGTTAGAGGACCAGTGCTTTGTATCAGTTTCAGAGGAAGAGTTGGACTAGATATGGTCCGTATGTGTAGGAAACACCGTTCTTTTGTTCTCAGCACACTCACATTTCCTGCTGTCTTAGAGACTCTAGAAAGCAAGTGTGTGCTTCTCGCTCTAAAGCAGAGTGTGATCCATGGAAGAAAACTATGCTGTGTGTTTCTCTTCAGAAAAGTACTTAAATCCCAGGCTCTATGTCTTCCTACAAGCAAGACTTCGTTTCAGGTAAGGGCAGTCACTTTTCAGCTCAAACGAACTACATCGTTCACGAAGCTCACACGTTTCTCAGCTTAACAGACAAGCATTGGATTTTAGAGGACCATTGCTTTGTATCAGTTTCAGATGCAGAGTTGGACTATATAATGTCCGTAAGTGTAGGAAACACCGTTCTTTGTTCTCAGCACACGCACATTTCCTGCTGTCTTAGAGACTCTGGAAAGCAAGAGCGTGCTTCTTGTTCTAAAGCAGAGTGTGATCAATGGATGATTACACTGCTGTGTGTTTTACTTTAGAAATGGAGTTAAATCCCAGGCTCTGTGTCTTACTACAAGCAAGACTTTGTTTCAGGTAAGGGCAGTCACTTTTCTGCTCAAATGAACTACATCATTCACGAAGCTCACACGTTTCTCATCTTAATTGACAAGCATTGGATGTTAGAGGACCAGTGCTTTGTATCAGTTTCAGAAGAAGATTTGGACTAGATATGGTCCATATGTGTAGGAAACACCGTTCTTTTGTTCTGGGCACAATCAGATTTCCTGCTGTCTTAGAGAATCTAGAAAGCAATAGCGTGCTTCTTGTTCTAAAGCAGAGTGTCATCAATGGATGAGACAATGCTGTGTGTTTCACTTCAGAAATGGAGTTAAATCCCAGGCTCTGTGTCTTCCTACAAGCAAGACTTAAATTCAGGTAAGGGCTGTCACTTTTCTGCTCAAAATAACTACATCGTTCACGAAGCTCACACATTTCTCATCTTAACTGACAAGCATTGCATGTTAGAGGGTCAGTGCTTTCTATCAGTTTCAGAAGCAGATTTGGACTACATATGGTCCATAAGTGTAGGAAACACCGTTCTTTTGTTCTGGGCACACTAAGATTTCCTGCTGTATTAGAGAGTCTAGAAAGCTAGAGTGTGCTTCTCGCTCTAAAGCAGAGTGTGATCCATGGATGAGAACTATGCTGTGTGTTTCCCTTCAGAAATGGACTTAAATCCCAGGCTCTTTGTCTTACTACACGCAAGACTTCGTTTCAGGTAAGGGCAGTCACTTTTCAGTTCAAAGGACTACATCATTCACAAAGCTCACACGTTTCTCATCTTAACTGACAAGCACTGGATGTTAGAGGACCAGTGCATTCTATCAGTTTCAGAAGAAGATTTGGACTACATATAGTCTGTATGTGTATGAAACACCGTTCTTTTTTCTGGCCACACTCAGATTTCCTGCTGTCTTAGAGACTCTAGAAAGCAAGAGCGTGCCTCTTGTTCTAAAGCAGAGTGTCATCAATGGATGAGACAATGCTGTGTGTTTCCCTTCAGAAATGGAGTTAAATCCCAGGCTCTGAGTCTCCCTACAAGCAAAACTTCGTTTCAGGTAAGGGCAGTCACTTTTCAGCTCAAACGAACTACATCCTTCACTGAGCTCACACGTTTCTCATCTTAACAGACAAGCATTGGATGTTAGAGGACCAGTGCATTGTATCAGTTTCAGAAGAAGATTTGGACTACATATAGTCCGTATGTGTAGGAAACACCGTTCTTTTGTTCTGGGCACAATCAGATTTCCTGCTGTATTAGAGACTCTAGAAAGCAAGAGCGTGCTTCTTGCTCTAAAGCAGAGTGTGATCCATGGATGAGAAGTATGCTGTGTGTTTCCCTTCAGAAATGGAGTTAAATCCCAGGCTCTGTGTCTTCCTACAGGCAAGACTTCGTTTCAGGTAAGTGCAGTCACTTTTCTGCTCAAATAAACTACATCATTCACGAAGCTCACACGTTTCTCATCTTTATTGACAACCATTGGATGTTAGAGGACCAGTGCTTTGTATCAGTTTCAGAAGAAGAGTTGGACTAGATATGGTCCATATGTGTAGGAAGCCCCGTTCTTTTGTTCTGGGCACCCTCAGATTTCCTGCTGTCTTAGAGAATCTAGAAAGCAATAGCGTGCTTCTTGTTCTAAAGCAGAGTGTGATCAATGGATGAGACAATGCTGTGTGTTTCACTTCAGAAATGGAGTTAAATCCCAGGATCTGTGTCTTCCTACAGGCAAGACTTCGTTTCAGGTAATGGCAGTCACTTTCACCTCTAACGAACTACATCGTTCACTGAGCTCACACCTTTCTCATCTTAACAGACAAGCATTGGATGTTAGACGACCAGTGCTTTGTATCAGATTCAGAAGCAGAGTTGGACTAGATATTGTCCGTATGTGTAGGAAACTCCATTCTTTTGTTCTCAGCACACTCATGTTTCCTGCTGTCTTATAGGCTCTAGAAAGCAAGAACGTGCTTCTTGTTCTAAAGCAGAGTGTCATCAATGGATGAGACAATGCTGTGTGTTTCCCTTCAGACATGGAGTTAAATCCCAGGCTCTGAGTCTCCCTACAAGCAAAACTTCGTTTCAGGTAAGGGCAGTCACTTTTCAGCTCAAACGAACTACATCGTTCACTGAGCTCACACGTTTCTCATCTTAACAGACAAGCATTGGATGTTAGAGGACCAGTGCATTGTATCAGTTTCAGAAGAAGATTTGGACTACATATAGTCCGTATGTGTAGGAAACACCGTTCTTTTTTTCTGGGCACAATCAGATTCCCTGCTCTATTAGAGACTCAAGAAAGAAGAGCGTGCTTCTTGCTCTAAAGCAGAGTGTGATCCATTGATGAGAACTATGCTGTATGTTTCCCTTCAGAAATGGAGTTAAATCGCAGACTCTGTGTCTTCCTACAGGCAAGACTTTGTTTCAGGTAAGGGCAGTCACTTTTCACCTCAAACGAATCTACATCGTTCACTGAGCTCACACATTTCTCATCTTAACAGACACTCATTGGATGTTAGAGGACCAGTGCTTTGTATCAGTTTCAGAAGCAGAGTTGAACTAGATATTGTCCGTTTGTGTAGGAAACACCGTTCTTTTGTTCTCAGCACACTCACCTTTCCTGCTGTATTAGATACTCTAGAAAGCAAGAGCGTGCTTCTTGCTCTAAAGCAGAGTGTGATCCATGGATGAAAACTATGCTGTGTGTTTCACTTCAGAAATGGACTTAAATCCCAGGCTCTGTGTCTTACTACAAGCAAGACTTCGTTTCAGGTAAGGGCAGTCACTTTTCAGCTCAAATGAACTACATCATTCACGAAGCTCACACGTTTCTCATCTTAATTGACAAGCATTGGATGTTAGACGACCAGTGCTTTGTATCAGTTTCAGAAGCAGAGTTGGCCTAGATATTGTCCGTATGTGTAGGAAACACCATTCTTTTGTTCTCAGCACACTCACATTTCCTGCTGTCTTAGAGACTCTAGAAAGCAAGAGCGTGCTTCTTCTTCTAAAGCAGAGTGTCATCAATGGATGAGACAATGCTGTGTGTTTCCCTTCAGAAATGGAGTTAAATCCCAGGCTCTGAGTCTCCCTACAAGCAAAACTTCGTTTCAGGTAAGGGCAGTCACTTTTCAGCTCAAACGAACTACATCCTTCACTGAGCTCACACGTTTCTCATCTTAACAGACAAGCATCGGATGTTAGAGGACCAGTGCATTGTATCAGTTTCAGAAGAAGATTTGGACTACATATAGTCCGTATGTGTAGGAAACACCGTTCTTTTGTTCTGGGCACAATCAGATTTCCTGCTGTATTAGAGACTCTAGAAAGCAAGAGCGTGCTTCTTGCTCTAAAGCAGAGTGTGATCCATGGATGAGAAGTATGCTGTGTGTTTCCCTTCAGAAATGGAGTTAAATCCCAGGCTCTGTGTCTTCCTACAGGCAAGACTTCGTTTCAGGTAAGGGCAGTCACTTTTCTGCTCAAACTAACTACATTGTTCACGAAGCTCACACATTTCTCATCTTAACTGACAAGCATTGGATGTTAGAGGGTCAGTGCTTTGTATCAGTTTCAGAAGCAGATTTGGACTACATATGGTCCATATGTGTAGGAAACACCGTTCTTTTGTTCTGGGCACACTCAGATTTACTGCTGTATTAGAGAGTCTAGAAAGCTAGAGTGTGCTTCTCGCTCTAAAGCAGAGTGTGATCCATGGATGAGAACTATGCTGTGTGTTTCACTTCAGAATGGGAGTTAAATCCCAGGCTCTGGGTCTCCCTACAAGCAAGACTTTGTTTCAGGTAAGGGCAGTCACTTTTCTGCTCAAAGGAACTACATCGTTCACGAAGCTCACACGTTTCTCATCTTAACTGAGAAGCATTGGATATTACAGGACCAGTGCATTGTATCAGTTTCAGAAGAAGATTAGGACTACATATAGTCCGTATGTGTAGGAAACACCGTTCTTTTGTTCTGGGCAGATTCAGATTTCTTGCTGTCTTAGAGTCTCTAGAAAGCAGGAATGTGCTTCTTGCTCTAAAGCAGAGTGTGATCCATGGATGAGAACTATGCTGTGTGTTTCCCTTCAGAAATGGACTTAAATCCCAGGTTCTGACTCTTCCTACAAGCAAGACTTCGTTTCAGGTAAGGGCAGTCACTTTTCTGCTCAAACGAACTACATAGTTCACGAAGCTCACACGTTTGTCAACTTAACTGACAAGCATTGGATGTTAGAGGACCAGTGCTTTGTATCAGTTTCAGAAGAAGAGTTGGACTAGATATGGTCCGTATGTGTAGGAAACACCGTTCTTTTGTTCTCAGCACACTCACGTTTCCTGCTGTCTTAGAGACTCTAGAAAACAAGAGCGTGCTTCACGCTCTAAAGCAGACTGTGATCCATGGATGAGAACTATGCTGTGTGTTTCCCTTCAGAAATGGAGTTTAATCCCAGGCTCTGAGTCTCCCTACAAGCAAGACTTCGTTTCAGTTAAGGGCAATCACTTTTCAGCTCAAACGAACTACATCGTTCACAAAGCTCACACGTTTCTCATCTTAACAGACAAGCATTAGATTTTAGAGGACCAGTGCTTTTTATCAGTTTCAGAAGCAGAGTTGGACTATATAATGTCCGTATGAGTAGGAAACACCGTTCTTTTGTTCTCAGCACACTCACGTTTCCTGCTGTCTTAGAGAGTCTAGAAAGCAAGAGCGTGCTTCTTGTTCTAAAGCAGAGTGTGATCAATGGATGATTACACTGCTGTGTGTTTTACTTCAGAAATGGAGTTAAATCCCAGGCTCTGAGTCTTCCTACAAGCAAGACTTAAATTCAGGTAAGGGCAGTCACTTTTCTGCTCAGACGAACTACATCGTTCACGAAGCTCACACGTTTCTCATCTTAACTGACAAGCATTGGATGTTAGAGGGTCAGTGCTTTGTATCAGTTTCAGAAGCAGATTTGGACTAGATATGGTCCATATGTGTAGGAAACACCGTTCTTTTGTTTTGGGCACACTCAGATTTCCTGCTGTATTAGAGAGTCTAGAAAGCTAGAGTGTGCTTCTCGCTCTAAAGCAGAGTGTGATCCATGGATGAGAACTATGCTGTGTGTTTCCCTTGAGAAATGGACTTAAATCCCAGGCTCTGTGTCTTACTACAAGCAAGACTTCGTTTCAGGTAAGGGCAGTCACTTTTCAGCTCAAACGAACTACATCTTTTCAGAGCTCACACCTTTCTCATCTTAACAGACAAGCATTGGATGGTAGAGGACGAGTGCTTTGTATCAGTTTCAGAAGCAGAGTTGGACTAGATATGGTCCGTATGTGTATGAAACACCGTTCTTTTGTTCTCAGCAAACTCATGTTTCCTGCTGTCTTAGAGGTTCTAGAAAGCAAGAATGTGCTTCTTGCTCTAAAGCAGAGTGTGATCCATGGATGAGAACTATGCTGTGTGTTTCCCTTCAGAAATGGACTTAAATCCCAGGTTCTGACTCTTCCTACAAGCAAGACTTCGTTTCAGGTAAGGGCAGTCACTTATCTGCTCAAACGAACTACATCGTTCACGAAGCTCACACGTTTGTCATCTTAAATGACAAGCATTGGATGTTAGAGGACCAGTGCTTTGTATCAGTTTCAGAAGAAGAGTTGGACTAGATATGGTCCGTATGTGTAGGAAACACCGTTCTTTTGTTCTCAGCACACTCACGTTTCCTGCTGTCTTAGAGACTCTAGAAAACAAGAGCGTGCTTCTCGCTCTAAAGCAGACTGTGATCCATGGATGAGAACTATGCTGTGTGTTTCCCTTCAGAAATGGAGTTTAATCCCAGGCTCTGAGTCTCCCTACAAGCAAGACTTCGTTTCAGGTAAGAGCAGTCACTTTCCAGCTCAAACGAACTACATCGTTCACTGAGCTCACACGTTTCTCATCATAACAGACAAGCATTGGATGTTAGAGGACCAGGGCTTTGTATCAGTTTCAGAAGCAGAGTTGGACTAGATATGGTCTGTATGTGTAGGAATCACCGTTCTTTTGTACTGGGCAGATTCAGATTTCTTGCTGTCTTAGAGTCTCTAGAAAGCAAGAGTGTGCTTCTTGCTCTAAAGCAGAGTGTGATCCATGGATGAGAACTATGCTGTGTGTTTCCCTTCAGAAATGGACTTAAATCCCAGGTTCTGACTCTTCCTACAAGCAAGACTTCGTTTCAGGTAAGGGCAGTCACTTTTCTGCTCAAACGAACTACATCGTTCACGAAGCTCACACGTTTGTCATCTTAACTGACAAGCATTGGATGTTAGAGGACCAGTGCATTGTATCAGTTTCAGAAGAAGAGTTGGACTAGATATGGTCCGTATGTGTAGGAAATACCGTTCTTTTGTTCTCAGCACACTCACGTTTCCTGCTGTCTTAGAGACTCTAGAAAACAAGAGCGTGCTTCTCGCTCTAAAGCAGACTGTGATCCATGGATGAGAACTATGCTGTGTGTTTCCCTTCAGAAATGGAGTTTAATCCCAGGCTCTGAGTCTCCCTACAAGCAAGACTTCGTTTCAGTTAAGGGCAGTCACTTTTCAGCTCAAACGAACTACATCGTTCACTGAGCTTACACGTTTCTCATCTTAACAGACAAGCATTGGATGTTAGAGTACCAGTGCTTTGTATCTGTTTCAGAAGCAGAGTTGGACTAGATATGGTCCATATGTGTAGGAAACACCGTTCTTTTGTTCTCAGCACACTCACGTTTCCTGCTGTCTTAGGGACTTTAGAAAGCAAGAGCGTGCTTCAGCTCTAAAGCAGAGTGTGATCCATGGATGAAAACTATGCTGTGTGTTTCCCTTCAGAAAAGTAGTTAAATCCCAGGATCTATGTCTTCCTACATGCAAGACTTCTTTTCATGTAAGGGCAGTCTCCTTTCAGCTCAAATGAACTACATCGTTCACTGAGCTCACACGTTTCTCATCTTAACAGACAAGCATTGCTTGTTAGAGGACCAGTGATTTGTATCAGTTTCAGAAGCAGAGTTGGACTAGATATGGTCTGTATGTGTAGGAAACACCGTTCTTTTGTTCTCAGCACACTCACGTTTCCTGCTGTCTTAGAGACTCTAGAAAGCAAGAGCGTGCTTCTTGTTCTAAAGCAGAGTGTGATCAATGGATGAGACAATGCTGTGTGTTTAACTTCAGAAATGGAGTTAAATCCCATGCTCTGGTTCTCCCTACAAGCAAGACTTCGTTTCAGGTAAGGGCAGTCACTTTTCTGCTCAAAGGAACTACATCTTTCACGAAGCTCACATGTTTCTCATCTTAATTGACAAGCATTGGATGTTAGAGGACCAGTGCATTGTATCAGTATCAGAAGAAGATTTGACTACGTATAGTCAGTATGTGTAGGAAACACCGTTCTTTTGTTCTGGGCACACTCAGATTTCCTGCTGTATTAGAGAATCTAGAAAGCAAGAGCGTGCTTCTTGCTCTAAAGCAGAGTGTGATCAATGGATGAGACAATGCTGTGTGTTTAACTTCAGAAATGGAGTTAAATCCCAGGCTCTGTGTCTTGCTACAGGCAAGACTTCCTTTCAGGTAAGGGCAGTCACTTTTCAGCTCAAACGAACTACATCGTTCACAAAGCTCACACGTTTCTCATCTTAACAGACAAGAATTAGATTTTATAGGACCAGTGCTTTTTATCAGTTTCAGAAGCAGAGTTGGACTATATAATGTCCGTATGTGTAGGAAACACCGTTCTTTTGTTCTCAGCACACTCACGTTTCCTGCTGTCTTAGAGAGTCTAGAAAGCAAGAGCGTGCTTCTTGCTCTAAAGCAGAGTGTGATCAATGGATGATTACACTGCTGTGGGTTTTACTTCAGAAATGGAGTTAAATCCCAGGCTCTGAGTCTTCCTACAAGCAAGACTTCAATTCAGGTAAGGGCAGTCACTTTTCTGCTCAAACGAACTACATCGTTCACGAAGCTCACACGTTTCTCATCTTAACTGACAAGCATTGGATGTTAGAGGGTCAGTGCTTTGTATCAGTTTCAGAAGCAGATTTGGACTAGATATGGTCCATATGTGTAGGAAACACTGTTCTTTTGTTTTGGGCACACTCAGATTTCCTGCTGTATTAGAGAGTCTAGAAAGCTAGAGTGTGCTTCTCGCTCTAAAGCAGAGTGTGATCCATGGATGAGAACTATGCTGTGTGTTTCCCTTGAGAAATGGACTTAAATCCCAGGCTCTTTGTCTTACTACAAGCAAGACTTCGTTTCAGGTAAGGGCAGTCACTTTTCAGCTCAAACGAACTACATCTTTTCAGAGCTCACACGTTTCTCATCTTAACAGACAAGCATTGGATGGTAGAGGACGAGTGCTTTGTATCAGTTTCAGAAGCAGAGTTGGACTAGATATGGTCCGTATGTGTATGAAACACCGTTCTTTTGTTCTCAACAAACTCACGTTTCCTGCTGTCTTAGAGATTCTAGAAAGCAAGAATGTGCTTCTTGCTCTAAAGCAGAGTGTGATCCATGGATGAGAACTATGCTGTGTGTTTCCCTTCAGAAATGGACTTAAATCCCAGGTTCTGACTCTTCCTACAAGCAAGACTTCGTTTCAGGTAAGGGCAGTCACTTTTCTGCTCAAACGAACTACATCGTTCACGAAGCTCACACGTTTGTCATCTTAACTGACAAGCATTGGATGTTAGAGGACCAGTGCTTTGTATCAGTTTCAGAAGAAGAGTTGGACTAGATATGGTCCGTATGTGTAGGAAACACCGTTCTTTTGTTCTCAGCACACTCACGTTTCCTGCTGTCTTAGAGACTCTAGAAAACAAGAGCGTGCTTCTCGCTCTAAAGCAGACTGTGATCCATGGATGAGAACTATGCTGTGTGTTTCCCTTCAGAAATGGAGTTTAATCCCAGGCTCTGAGTCTCCCTACAAGCAAGACTTCGTTTCAGTTAAGGGCAGTCACTTTTCAGCTCAAACAAACTACATCGTTCACTGAGCTCACACGTTTCTCATATTAACTGACAAGCATTGGATGTTAGAGTACCAGTGCTTTGTATCTGTTTCAGAAGCAGAGTTGGACTAGATATGGTCCATATGTGTAGGAAACACCGTTCTTTTGTCCTCAGCACACTCATGTTTCCTGCTGTCTTAGGGACTTTAGAAAGCAAGAGCGTGCTTCTCGCTCTAAAGCAGAGTGTGATCCATGGACGAAAACTATTCTGTGTGTTTCCCTTCAGAAAAGTAGATAAATCCCAGGATCTATGTCTTCCTACAAGCAAGATTTCTTTTCATGTAAGGGCAGTCTCCTTTCAGCTCAAACGAACTACATCGTTCACTGAGCTCACACGTTTCTCATCTTAACAGACAATCATTGCATGTTAGAGGACCAGTGATTTGTATCAGTTTCAGAAGCAGAGTTGGACTAGAAATGGTCTGTATGTGTAGGAAACACCGTTCTTTTGTTCTGGGCACAGTCAGATTTCCTGCTGTATTAGAGAATCTAGAAAGCAAGAGCGTGCTTCTTGCTCTAAAGCAGAGTGTGATCAATGGATGAGACAATGCTGTGTGTTTAACTTCAGAAATGGAGTTAAATCCCAGGCTCTGTGTCTTGCTACAGGCAAGACTTCCTTTCAGGTAAGGGCAGTCACTTTTCAGCTCAAACGAACTACATCGTTCACAAAGCTCACACGTTTCTCATCTTAACAGACAAGAATTAGATTTTATAGGACCAGTGCTTTTTATCAGTTTCAGAAGCAGAGTTGGACTATATAATGTCCGTATGTGTAGGAAACACCGTTCTTTTGTTCTCAGCACACTCACGTTTCCTGCTGTCTTAGAGAGTCTAGAAAGCAAGAGCGTGCTTCTTGCTCTAAAGCAGAGTGTGATCAATGGATGATTACACTGCTGTGGGTTTTACTTCAGAAATGGAGTTAAATCACAGGCTCTGAGTCTTCCTACAAGCAAGACTTCAATTCAGGTAAGGGCAGTCACTTTTCTGCTCAAACGAACTACATCGTTCACGAAGCTCACACGTTTCTCATCTTAACTGACAAGCATTGGATGTTAGAGGGTCAGTGCTTTGTATCAGTTTCAGAAGCAGATTTGGACTAGATATGGTCCATATGTGTAGGAAACACCGTTCTTTTGTTTTGGGCACACTCAGATTTCCTGCTGTATTAGAGAGTCTAGAAAGCTAGAGTGTGCTTCTCGCTCTAAAGCAGAGTGTGATCCATGGATGAGAACTATGCTGTGTGTTTCCCTTGAGAAATGGACTTAAATCCCAGGCTCTTTGTCTTACTACAAGCAAGACTTCGTTTCAGGTAAGGGCAGTCACTTTTCAGCTCAAACGAACTACATCTTTTCAGAGCTCACACGTTTCTCATCTTAACAGACAAGCATTGGATGGTAGAGGACCAGTGCTTTGTATCAGTTTCAGAAGCAGAGTTGGACTAGATATGGTCCGTATGTGTATGAAACACCGTTCTTTTGTTCTCAGCAAACTCACGTTTCCTGCTGTCTTAGAGATTTTAGAAAGCAAGAATGTGCTTCTTGCTCTAAAGCAGAGTGTGATCCATGGATGAGAACTATGCTGTGTGTTTCCCTTCAGAAATGGACTTAAATCCCAGGTTCTGACTCTTCCTACAAGCAAGACTTCGTTTCAGGTAAGGGCAGTCACTTTTCTGCTCAAACGAACTACATCGTTCACGAAGCTCACACGTTTGTCATCTTAACTGACATTGGATGTTAGAGGACCAGTGCTTTGTATCAGTTTCAGAAGAAGAGTTGGACTAGATATGGTCCGTATGTGTAGGAAACACCGTTCTTTTGTTCTCAGCACACTCACGTTTCCTGCTGTCTTAGAGACTCTAGAAAACAAGAGCGTGCTTCTCGCTCTAAAGCAGACTGTGATCCATGGATGAGAACTATGCTGTGTGTTTCCCTTCAGAAATGGAGTTTAATCCCAGGCTCTGAGTCTCCCTACAAGCAAGACTTCGTTTCAGTTAAGGGCAGTCACTTTTCAGCTCAAACAAACTACATCATTCACTGAGCTCACACGTTTCTCATATTAACTGACAAGCATTGGATGTTAGAGTACCAGTGCTTTGTATCTGTTTCAGAAGCAGAGTTGAACTAGATATGGTCCATATGTGTAGGAAACACCGTTCTTTTGTCCTCAGCACACTCATGTTTCCTGCTGTCTTAGGGACTTTAGAAAGCAAGAGCGTGCTTCTCGCTCTAAAGCAGAGTGTGATCCATGGACGAAAACTATTCTGTGTGTTTCCCTTCAGAAAAGTAGATAAATCCCAGGATCTATGTCTTCCTACAAGCAAGATTTCTTTTCATGTAAGGGCAGTCTCCTTTCAGCTCAAACGAACTACATCGTTCACTGAGCTCACACGTTTCTCATCTTAACAGACAATCATTGCATGTTAGAGGACCAGTGATTTGTATCAGTTTCAGAAGCAGAGTTGGACTAGAAATGGTCTGTATGTGTAGGAAACACCGTTCTTTTGTTCTCAGCACACTCACGTTTCCTGCTGTCTTAGTGACTCTAGAAAGCAAGAGCGTGCTTCTTGTTCTACAGCAGAGTGTGATCAATGGATGAGACAATGCTGTGTGTTTAACTTCAGAAATGGAGTTAAATCCCATGGTCTGGGTCTCCCTACAAGCAAGACTTCGTTTCGGGTAAGGGCAGTCACTTTTCTGCTCAAAGGAACTACATCGTTCACGAAGCTCACATGTTTCTCATCTTAACTGACAAGCATTGGATGTTAGAGGACCAGTGCATTGTATCAGTATCAGAAGAAGATTTGGACTACATATAGTCCGTAAGTGTAGGAAACACCGTTCTTTTGTTCTGGGCACACTCAGATTTCCTGCTGTATTAGAGAATCTAAAAAGCAAGAGCGTGCTTCTTGCTCTAAAGCAGAGTGTGATCCATGGATGAGAACTATGCTGTGTGTTTCACCTCAGAAATGGAGTTAAATCCCAGGCTCTGAGTCTTCCTACAAGCAAGACTTCGTTTCAGGTAAGGGCCGTCACTTTTCAGCTCAAACGAAGTACATCGTTCACTGAGCTCACACGTTTCTCATCATAACAGACAAGCATTGGATGTTAGAGGACCAGTGCTTTGTATCAGTTTCAGAAGCAGAGTTGGACTAGATATGGTCTGTATGTGTAGAAAACACCGTTCTTTTGTACTGGGCAGATTCAGATATCTTGCTGTCTTAGAGTCTCTAGAAAGCAAGAGTGTGCTTCTTGCTCTAAAGCAGAGTGTGATCCATGGATGAGAACTATGCTGTGTGTTTCCCTTCAGAAATGGACTTAAATCCCAGGTTCTGACTCTTCCTACAAGCAAGACTTCGTTTCAGGTAAGGGCAGTCACTTTTCTGCTGAAACGAACTATATCGTTCACGAAGCTCACACGTTTGTCATCTTAACTGACAAGCATTGGATGTTAGAGGACCAGTGCTTTGTATCAGTTTCAGAAGAAGAGTTGGACTAGATATGGTCCGTATGTTTAGGAAACACCGTTCTTTTGTTCTCAGCACACTCACGTTTCCTGCTGTCTTAGAGGCTCTAGAAAACAAGAGCGTGCTTCTCGCTCTAAAGCAGACTGTGATCCATGGATGAGAACTATGCTGTGTGTTTCCCTTCAGAAATGGAGTTTAATCCCAGGCTCTGAGTCTCCCTACAGGCAAGACTTCGTTTCAGTTAAGGGCAGTCACTTTTCAGCTCAAACGAACTACATCGTTCACTGAGCTCACACGTTTCTCATCTTAACTGACAAGCATTGGATGTTAGAGTACCAGTGCTTTGTATCTGTTTCAGAAGCAGAGTTGGACTAGATATGGTCCATATGTGTAGGAAACACCGTTCTTTTTTTCTCAGCACACTCACGTTTCCTGCTGTCTTAGAGACTCTAGAAAGCAAGAGCGTGCTTCTTGTTCTAAAGCAGAGTGTGATCAATGGATGAGACAATGCTGTGGGTTTAACTTCAGAAATGGAGTTAAATCCCATGCTCTGGTTCTCCCTACAAGCAAGACTTCGTTTCAGGTAAGGGCAGTCACTTTTCTGCTCAAAGGAACTACATCTTTCACGAAGCTCACATGTTTCCCATCTTAACTGACAAGCATTGGATGTTAGAGGACCAGTGCATTGTATCAGTATCAGAAGAAGATTTGACTAGGTATAGTCAGTATGTGTAGGAAACACCGTTCTTTTGTACTGGGCACACTCAGATTTCCTGCTGTATTTGAGAATCTAGAAAGCAAGAGCGTGCTTCTTGCTCTAAAGCAGAGTGTGATCCATGGATGAAAACTATGCTGTGTGTTTCCCTTCAGAAATGGAGTTAAATCCCAGGCTCTGTGTCTTGCTACAGGCAAGACTTCGTTTCAGGTAAGGGCAGTCACTTTTCAGCTCAAACGAACTACATCGTTCACAAAGCTCACA
Source organism: Onychomys leucogaster (assembly GCA_949786385.1). NCBI lineage: Eukaryota > Metazoa > Chordata > Mammalia > Rodentia > Cricetidae > Onychomys > Onychomys leucogaster. The sequence continues at coordinate 204,559 of CATKUP010000368.1, forward strand.
CGTTTCTCATCTTAACAGACAAGCATTGGATTTTAGAGGACCAGTGCTTTTTATCAGTTTCAGAAGCAGAGTTGGACTATATAATGTCCGTATGTATAGGAAACACCGTTCTTTTGTTCTCAGCACACTCACGTTTCCTGCTGTCTTAGAGAGTCTAGAAAGCAAGAGCGTGCTTCTTGTTCTAAAGCAGAGTGTGATCAATGGATGATTACACTGCTGTGTGTTTTACTTCAGAAATGGAGTTAAATCCCAGGCTCTGAGTCTTCCTACAAGCAAGACTTAAATTCAGGTAAGGGCAGTCACTTTTCTGCTCAAACGAACTACATCGTTCACAAAGCTCACACGTTTCTCATCTTAACTGACAAGCATTGGATGTTAGAGGGTCAGTGCTTTGTATCAGTTTCAGAAGCAGATTTGGACTAGATATGGTCCATATGTGTAGGAAACACCGTTCTTTTGTTCTGGGCACACTCAGATTACCTGCTGTATTAGAGAGTCTAGAAAGCTAGAGTGTGCTTCTCGCTCTAAAGCAGAGTGTGACCATGGATGAGAACTATGCTGTGTGTTTCCCTTGAGAAATGGACTTAAATCCCAGGCTCTGTGTCTTCCTACAAGCAAGACTTAGTTTCAGGTAAGGGCAGTCACTTTTCAGCTCAAACGAACTACATCTTTTCGGAGCTCACACGTTTCTCATCTTAACAGACAAGCATTGGATGGTAGAGGATGAGTGCTTTGTATCAGTTTCAGAAGCAGAGTTGGACTAGATATGGTCCATATATGTATGAAACTCCGTTCTTTTGTTCTCAGCAAACTCACGTTTCCTGCTGTCTTAGAGTCTCTAGAAAACAAGAGCGTGCTTCTTGCTCTAAAGCAGACTGTGATCCATGGATGAGAACTATGCTGTGTGTTTCCCTTCAGAAATGGAGTTTAATCCCAGGCTCTGAGTCTCCCTACAAGCAAGACTTCGTTTCAGTTAAGGGCAGTCACTTTTCAGCTCAAACGAACAACATCGTTCACTGAGCTCACACGTTTCTCATCTTAACTGACAAGCATTGGATGTTAGAGTACCAGTGCTTTGTATCTGTTTCAGAAGCAGAGTTGGACTAGATATGGTCCATATGTGTAGGAAACACCGTTCTTTTGTTCTCAGCACACTCACGTTTCCTGCTGTCTTAGAGACTCTAGAAAGCAAGAGCGTGCTTCTTGTTCTAAAGCAGAGTGTGATCAATGGATGAGACAATGCTGTGTGTTTAACTTCAGAAATGGAGTTAAATCCCATGCTCTGGTTCTCCCTACAAGCAAGACTTCGTTTCAGGAAAGGGCAGTCAGTTTTCTGCTCAAACGAACTACATCTTTCACGAAGCTCACATGTTTCTCATCTTAACTGACAAGCATTGGATGTTAGAGGACCAGTGCATTGTATCAGTATCAGAAGAAGATTTGACTACGTATAGTCAGTATGTGTAGGAAACACCGTTCTTTTATTCTGGGCACACTCAGATTTCCTGCTGTATTAGAGAATCTAGAAAGCAAGAGCGTGCTTCTTGCTCTAAAGCAGAGTGTGATCCCTGGATGAAAACTATGCTGTGTGTTTCCCTTCAGAAATGGAGTTAAATCCCAGGCTCTGTGTCTTGCTACAGGCAAGAATTCGTTTCAGGTAAGGGCAGTCACTTTTCAGCTCATATGAACTACATCGTTCACAAAGCTCACACGTTTCTCATCTTAAGAGACAAGCATTAGATTTTAGAGGACCAGTGCTTTTTATCAGTTTCAGAAGCAGAGTTGGACTATATAATGTCCGTATGTGTAGGAAACACCGTTCTTTTGTTCTCAGCACACTCACGTTTCCTGCTGTCTTAGAGAGTCTAGAAAGCAAGAGCGTGCTTCTTGTTCTAAAGCAGAGTGTGATCAATGGATGATTACACTGCTGTGGGTTTTACTTCAGAAATGGAGTTAAATCCCAGGCTCTGAGTCTTCCTACAAGCAAGACTTAAATTCAGGTAAGGGCAGTCACTTTTCTGCTCATACGAACTACATCGTTCACAAAGCTCACACGTTTCTCATCTTAACTGACAAGCATTGGATGTTAGAGGGTCAGTGCTTTGTATCAGTTTCAGAAGCAGATTTGGACTAGATATGGTCCATATGTGTAGGAAACACCGTTCTTTTGTTCTGGGCACACTCAGATTACCTGCTGTATTAGAGAGTTTTAGAAAGCTAGAGTGTGCTTCTCGCTCTAAAGCAGAGTGTGATCCATGGATGAGAACTATGCTGTGTGTTTCCCTTGAGAAATGGACTTAAATCACAGGCTCTGTGTCTTCCTACAAGCAAGACTTCGTTTCAGGTAAGGGCAGTCACTTTTCAGCTCAAACGAACTACATCTTTTCGGAGCTCACACGTTTCTCATCTTAACAGACAAGCATTGGATGGTAGAGGACGAGTGCTTTGTATCAGTTTCAGAAGCAGAGTTGGACTAGATATGGTCCATATATGTATGAAACACCGTACTTTTGTTCTCAGCAAACTCACGTTTCCTGCTGTCTTAGAGATTCTAGAAAGCAAGAGTGTGCTTCTTGTTCTAAAGCAGACTGTGATCAATGGATGAGAACTATGCTGTGTGTTTCACTTCAGAAATGGAGTTAATTCCCAGGCTCTGAGTCTTCCTACAAGCAAGACTTCGTTTCAGGTAAGGGCAGTCAGTTTTCTGCTCAAACGAACTACATCGTTCACGAAGCTCACACGTTTCTCATCTTAATTGACAAGCATTGGATGTTAGAGGACCAGTGCTTTGTATCAGTTTCAGAAGCAGATTTGGACTACATATGGTCCATATGTGTAGGAAACATCGTTCTTTTGTTCTGGGCACACTCAGATTTCCTGCTGTATTAGAGACTCTAGAAAGCTAGAGTGTGCTTCTCGCTCTAAAGCAGAGTGTGGTCCATGGAATTCAACTATGCTGTGTGTTTCCCTTCAGAATTGGAATTAAATCCTAGGCTCTGTGTCTTACTACAAGCAAGAATTAGTTTCAGGTAAGGGAAGTCACTTTTCAGTTCAAAGGAACTACATCATTCACAAAGCTCACACGTTTCTCATCTTAACTGACAAGCATTGGATGTTAGAGGACCAGTGCTTTGTATCAGTTTCAGAAGCAGAGTTGGACTAGATATGGTCTGTATGTGTAGGAAACACCGTTCTTTTGTTCTCAGCAAACTCACGTTTCCTGCTGTCTTAGAGACTCTAGAAAGCAAGATCTTGCTTCTTGTTCTAAAGCAGAGTGTGATCAATGGATGAGAACACTGCTGTGTGTTTCACTTCAGAAATGGAGTAAAATCCCAGGCTCTGAGTCTTCCTACAAGCAAGACTTCGTTTCAGGTAAGGACAGTCACTTTTTTGCTCAAACGAACTACATCTTTCACGAAGCTCACACGTTTCTCAACTTAACTGACAAGCATTGGATGTTAGAGGACCAGTGCATTGTATCAGTTTCAGAAGAATATTTGGACTACATATAGTCCGTATGTGTAGGAAACACCGTTCTTTTGTTCTCAGCAAACTCACTTTTCCTGCTGTCTTAGAGAGTCTAGAAAGCAAGAGCATGCTTCTTGTTCTAAAGCAGAGTGTGATCAATGGATGATTACACTGCTGTGTGTTTTACTTCAGAAATGGAGTTAAATTCCAGACTCTGAGTCTTCCTACAAGCAAGACTTCAATTCAGGTAATGGCAGACACTTTTCTGCTCAAACGAACTACATCGTTCACGAAGCTCACACGTTTCTCATCTTAACTGACAAGCATTGGATGTTAGAGGGTCAGTGCTTTGTATCAGTTTCAGAAGCAGTTTTGGACTACATATGGTCCATATGTGTAGGAAACACCATTCTTTTTTTCTGGGCACACTCAGATTTCCTGCTGTATTAGAGAGTCTAGAAAGCTAGAGTGTGCTTCTCGCTCTAAAGCAGAGTGTGATCCATGGATGAGAACTATGCTGTGTGTTTCCCTTCAGAAATGGACTTAAATCCCAGGCTCTGTGTCTTACTACAAGCAAGAATTCATTTCAGGTAAGGGCAGTCACTTTTCAGTTCAAAGGAACTACATCATTCACAAAGCTCACACGTTTCTCATCTTAAATGACAAGCATTGGATGTTAGAGGACCAGTGCATTTTATCAGTTTCAGAAGAAGAGTTGGACTAGATATGGTCCGTATGTGTAGGAAACACCGTTCTTTTGTTCTCAGCACACTCACGTTTCCTGCTGTCTTAGAGACTCTAGAAAGCAAGAGCGTGCTTCTCGCTCTAAAGCAGAGTGTGATCCATGGATGAGAACTATGCTGTGTGTTTCCCTTCAGAAATGGAGTTAAATCCCAGGCTCTGAGTCTCCCTACAAGCAAGACTTCGTTTCAGGTAAGGGCAGTAACTTTTCAGCTCAAACAAACTACATCATTCACTGAGCTCACATGTTTCTCATCTTAACTGTCAAGCATTGGATGTTAGAGGACCAGTGCTTTGTATCAGTTTCAGAAGCAGAGTTGGACTAGATATGGTCTGTATGTGTAGGAAACACCGTTCTTTTGTTCTCAGCAAACTCACGTTTCCTGCTGTCTTAGAGACTCTAGAAAGCAAGATCGTGCTTCTTGTTCTAAAGCAGAGTGTGATCAATAGATGAGAACACTGCTGTGTGTTTCACTTCAGAAATGGAGTAAAATCCCAGGCTCTGAGTCTTCCTACAAGCAAGACTTCGTTTCAGGTAAGGACTGTCACTTTTTTGCTCAAACGAACTACATCTTTCACGAAGCTCACACGTTTCTCAACTTAACTGACAAGCATTGGATGTTAGAGGACCAGTGCATTGTATCAGTTTCAGAAGAATATTTGGACTAGATATGGTCCGTATGTGTATGAAACACCGTTCGTTTGTTATCAGCACACTCACTTTTCATGCTGTCTTAGAAAGTCTAGAAAGCAAGAGCATGCTTCTTGTTCTAAAGCAGAGTGTGATCAATGGATGATTACACTGCTGTGTGTTTTACTTCAGAAATGGAGTTAAATTCCAGACTCTGAGTCTTCCTACAAGCAAGACTTCAATTCAGGTAATGGCAGACACTTTTCTGCTCAAACGAACTACATCGTTCACGAAGCTCACACGTTTCTCATCTTAACTGACAAGCATTGGATGTTAGAGGGTCAGTGCTTTGTATCAGTTTCAGAAGCAGTTTTGGACTACATATGGTCCATATGTGTAGGAAACACCATTCTTTTTTTCTGGGCACACTCAGATTTCCTGCTGTATTAGAGAGTCTAGAAAGCTAGAGTGTGCTTCTCGCTCTAAAGCAGAGTGTGATCCATGGATGAGAACTATGCTGTGTGTTTCCCTTCAGAAATGGACTTAAATCCCAGCCTCTGTGTCTTACTACAAGCAAGAATTCATTTCAGGTAAGGGCAGTCACTTTTCAGTTCAAAGGAACTACATCATTCACAAAGCTCACACGTTCTCATCTTAAATGACAAGCATTGGATGTTAGAGGACCAGTGCATTTTATCAGTTTCAGAAGAAGAGTTGGACTAGATATGGTCCGTATGTGTAGGAAACACCGTTCTTTTGTTCTCAGCACACTCACGTTTCCTGCTGTCTTAGAGAGTCTAGAAAGCAAGAGCGTGCTTCTCGCTCTAAAGCAGAGTGTGATCCATGGATGAGAACTATGCTGTGTGTTTCCCTTCAGAAATGGAGTTAAATCCCAGGCTCTGAGTCTCCCTACAAGCAAGACTTCGTTTCAGGTAAGGGCAGTAACTTTTCAGCTCAAACAAACTACATCATTCACTGAGCTCACATGTTTCTCATCTTAACTGTCAAGCATTGGATGTTAGAGTACCAGTGATTGTATCTGTTTCAGAAGCAGAGTTGGACTAGATATGGTCTGTATGTGTAGGAAACACCGTTCTTTTGTTCTCAGCACACTCACGTTTCCTGCTGTCTTAGAGACTCTAGAAAGCAAGATCGTGCTTCTTGTTCTAAAGCAGAGTGTGATCAATGGATGAGAACACTACTGTGTGTTTCACTTCAGAAATGGAGTAAAATCCCAGGCTCTGAGTCTTCCTAAAAGCAAGACTTCGTTTCAGGTAAGGACAGTCACTTTTGTGCTCAAACGAACTACATCTTTCACGAAGCTCACACGTTTCACAACTTAACTGACAAGCATTGGATGTTAGACGACCAGTGCATTGTATCAGTTTCAGAAGAATATTTGGACTACATATAGTCTGTATGTGTAGGAAACACCGTTCTTTTGTTCTCAGCAGACTCACTTTAACTGCTGTCTTAGAGAGTCTAGAAAGCAAGAGCATGCTTCTTGTTCTAAAGCAGAGTGTGATCAATGGATGATTACACTGCTGTGTGTTTTACTTCAGAAATGGAGTTAAATTCCAGACTCTGAGTCTTCCTACAAGCAAGACTTCGTTTCAGGTATGGGCAGTAACTTTTCTGCTCAAAAGAACTACATCGTTCACGAAGCTCACACGTTTCTCCTCTTAACTGACAAGCATTGGATGTTAGAGGACCAGTGCATTGTATCAGTTTCAGAAGAAGATTTGGACTACATATAGTCTGTATGTGTAGGAAACACCGTTCTTTTGTTCTGTGCACACTCAGATTTCCTGCTGTATTAGAGAATCTAGAAAGCAAGAGCGTGCCTCTTGCTCTAAAGCAGAGTGTGATCCATGGATGAAAACTATGCTGTGTGGTTCCCTTCAGAAATGGAGTTAAATCCCAGGCTCTGTGTCTTCCTACAGGCAAGACTTCGTTTCAGGTAAGGGCAGTCACGTTTCAGCTCAAACGAACTACATCGTTCACTGAGCTCACACGTTTCTCATCTTAACAGACAAGCATTGGATTTTAGAGGACCACTGCTTTTTATCAGTTTCAGAAGCAGAGTTGGACTATATAATGTCCATATGTGTAGGAAACACCGTTCTTTTGTTCTGGGCACACTCAGATTTCCTGCTGTATTAGAGACTCTAGAAAGCTAGAGTTTGCTTATTGCTCTAAAGCAGAGTGTGATCCATGGATGAGAACTATGCTGTGTGTTTCCATTCAGAAATGGAGTTAAATCCCAGGCTCTGAGTCTCCCTACAAGCAAGACTTCGTTTCAGGTAAGGGCAGTCACTTTTCAGCTCAAACGAACTACATCATTCACTGAGCTCACAGGTTTCTCATCTTAACTGACAAGCATTGGATGTTAGAGTACCAGTGCTTTGTATCTGTTTCAGAAGCAGAGTTGGACTAGATATGGTCCGTATGTGTAGGAAACACCGTTCTTTTGTTCTCAGCACACTCACGTTTCCTGCTGTCTTAGAGACTCTAGAAAGCAAGATCGTGCTTCTTGTTCTAAAGCAGAGTGTGATCAATGGATGAGAACACTGCTGTGTGTTTCACTTCAGAAATGGAGTAAAATCCCAGGCTCTGAGTCTTCCTACAAGCAAGACTTCGTTTCAGTTAAGGACAGTCACTTTGTTGCTCAAACGAACTACATCTTTCACGAAGCTCACACGTTTCTCAACTTAACTGACAAGCATTGGATGTTAGAGGACCAGTGCATTGTATCAGTTTCAGAAGAATATTTGGACTACATATAGTCCGTATGTGTAGGAAACACCGTTCTTTTGTTCTCAGCACACTCAATTTCCTGCTGTCTTAGAGAGTCTAGAAAGCAAGAGCATGCTTCTTGTTCTAAAGCAGAGTGTGATCAATGGATGATTACACTGCTGTGTGTTTTACTTCAGAAATGGAGTTAAATTCCAGACTCTGAGTCTTCCTACAAGCAAGACTTCAATTCAGGTAATGGCAGACACTTTTCTGCTCAAACAAACTACATCGTTCACGAAGCTCACACGTTTCTCATCTTAACTGACAAGCATTGGATGTTAGAGGGTCAGTGCTTTGTATCAGTTTCAGAAGCAGTTTTGGACTACATATGGTCCACATGTGTAGGAAGCACCGTTCTTTGGTCTCAGCACACTCACGTTTCCTGCTGTCTTAGAGACTCTAGAAAGCAAGAGCGTGCTTCTCGCTCTAAAGCAGAGTGTGATCCATGGATGAGAACTATGCTGTGTGTTTCCCTTCAGAAATGGAGTTAAATCCCAGGCTCTGAGTCTCCCTACAAGCAAGACTTCGTTTCAGGTAAGGGCAGTAACTTTTCAGCTCAAACAAACTACATCATTCACTGAGCTCACATGTTTCTCATCTTAACTGTCAAGCATTGGATGTTAGAGGACCAGTGCTTTGTATCAGTTTCAGAAGCAGAGTTGGACTAGATATGGTCTGTATGTGTAGGAAACACCGTTCTTTTGTTCTCAGCAAACTCACGTTTCCTGCTGTCTTAGAGACTCTAGAAAGCAAGATCGTGCTTCTTGTTCTAAAGCAGAGTGTGATCAATAGATGAGAACACTGCTGTGTGTTTCACTTCAGAAATGGAGTAAAATCCCAGGCTCTGAGTCTTCCTACAAGCAAGACTTCGTTTCAGGTAAGGACTGTCACTTTTTTGCTCAAACGAACTACATCTTTCACGAAGCTCACACGTTTCTCAACTTAACTGACAAGCATTGGATGTTAGAGGACCAGTGCATTGTATCAGTTTCAGAAGAATATTTGGACTAGATATGGTCCGTATGTGTATGAAACACCGTTCGTTTGTTATCAGCACACTCACTTTTCATGCTGTCTTAGAAAGTCTAGAAAGCAAGAGCATGCTTCTTGTTCTAAAGCAGAGTGTGATCAATGGATGATTACACTGCTGTGTGTTTTACTTCAGAAATGGAGTTAAATTCCAGACTCTGAGTCTTCCTACAAGCAAGACTTCAATTCAGGTAATGGCAGACACTTTTCTGCTCAAACGAACTACATCGTTCACGAAGCTCACACGTTTCTCATCTTAACTGACAAGCATTGGATGTTAGAGGGTCAGTGCTTTGTATCAGTTTCAGAAGCAGTTTTGGACTACATATGGTCCATATGTGTAGGAAACACCATTCTTTTTTTCTGGGCACACTCAGATTTCCTGCTGTATTAGAGAGTCTAGAAAGCTAGAGTGTGCTTCTCGCTCTAAAGCAGAGTGTGATCCATGGATGAGAACTATGCTGTGTGTTTCCCTTCAGAAATGGACTTAAATCCCAGCCTCTGTGTCTTACTACAAGCAAGAATTCATTTCAGGTAAGGGCAGTCACTTTTCAGTTCAAAGGAACTACATCATTCACAAAGCTCACACGTTCTCATCTTAAATGACAAGCATTGGATGTTAGAGGACCAGTGCATTTTATCAGTTTCAGAAGAAGAGTTGGACTAGATATGGTCCGTATGTGTAGGAAACACCGTTCTTTTGTTCTCAGCACACTCACGTTTCCTGCTGTCTTAGAGAGTCTAGAAAGCAAGAGCGTGCTTCTCGCTCTAAAGCAGAGTGTGATCCATGGATGAGAACTATGCTGTGTGTTTCCCTTCAGAAATGGAGTTAAATCCCAGGCTCTGAGTCTCCCTACAAGCAAGACTTCGTTTCAGGTAAGGGCAGTAACTTTTCAGCTCAAACAAACTACATCATTCACTGAGCTCACATGTTTCTCATCTTAACTGTCAAGCATTGGATGTTAGAGTACCAGTGATTGTATCTGTTTCAGAAGCAGAGTTGGACTAGATATGGTCTGTATGTGTAGGAAACACCGTTCTTTTGTTCTCAGCACACTCACGTTTCCTGCTGTCTTAGAGACTCTAGAAAGCAAGATCGTGCTTCTTGTTCTAAAGCAGAGTGTGATCAATGGATGAGAACACTACTGTGTGTTTCACTTCAGAAATGGAGTAAAATCCCAGGCTCTGAGTCTTCCTAAAAGCAAGACTTCGTTTCAGGTAAGGACAGTCACTTTTGTGCTCAAACGAACTACATCTTTCACGAAGCTCACACGTTTCACAACTTAACTGACAAGCATTGGATGTTAGACGACCAGTGCATTGTATCAGTTTCAGAAGAATATTTGGACTACATATAGTCTGTATGTGTAGGAAACACCGTTCTTTTGTTCTCAGCAGACTCACTTTAACTGCTGTCTTAGAGAGTCTAGAAAGCAAGAGCATGCTTCTTGTTCTAAAGCAGAGTGTGATCAATGGATGATTACACTGCTGTGTGTTTTACTTCAGAAATGGAGTTAAATTCCAGACTCTGAGTCTTCCTACAAGCAAGACTTCGTTTCAGGTATGGGCAGTAACTTTTCTGCTCAAAAGAACTACATCGTTCACGAAGCTCACACGTTTCTCCTCTTAACTGACAAGCATTGGATGTTAGAGGACCAGTGCATTGTATCAGTTTCAGAAGAAGATTTGGACTACATATAGTCTGTATGTGTAGGAAACACCGTTCTTTTGTTCTGTGCACACTCAGATTTCCTGCTGTATTAGAGAATCTAGAAAGCAAGAGCGTGCCTCTTGCTCTAAAGCAGAGTGTGATCCATGGATGAAAACTATGCTGTGTGGTTCCCTTCAGAAATGGAGTTAAATCCCAGGCTCTGTGTCTTCCTACAGGCAAGACTTCGTTTCAGGTAAGGGCAGTCACGTTTCAGCTCAAACGAACTACATCGTTCACTGAGCTCACACGTTTCTCATCTTAACAGACAAGCATTGGATTTTAGAGGACCACTGCTTTTTATCAGTTTCAGAAGCAGAGTTGGACTATATAATGTCCATATGTGTAGGAAACACCGTTCTTTTGTTCTGGGCACACTCAGATTTCCTGCTGTATTAGAGACTCTAGAAAGCTAGAGTTTGCTTATTGCTCTAAAGCAGAGTGTGATCCATGGATGAGAACTATGCTGTGTGTTTCCATTCAGAAATGGAGTTAAATCCCAGGCTCTGAGTCTCCCTACAAGCAAGACTTCGTTTCAGGTAAGGGCAGTCACTTTTCAGCTCAAACGAACTACATCATTCACTGAGCTCACAGGTTTCTCATCTTAACTGACAAGCATTGGATGTTAGAGTACCAGTGCTTTGTATCTGTTTCAGAAGCAGAGTTGGACTAGATATGGTCCGTATGTGTAGGAAACACCGTTCTTTTGTTCTCAGCACACTCACGTTTCCTGCTGTCTTAGAGACTCTAGAAAGCAAGATCGTGCTTCTTGTTCTAAAGCAGAGTGTGATCAATGGATGAGAACACTGCTGTGTGTTTCACTTCAGAAATGGAGTAAAATCCCAGGCTCTGAGTCTTCCTACAAGCAAGACTTCGTTTCAGTTAAGGACAGTCACTTTGTTGCTCAAACGAACTACATCTTTCACGAAGCTCACACGTTTCTCAACTTAACTGACAAGCATTGGATGTTAGAGGACCAGTGCATTGTATCAGTTTCAGAAGAATATTTGGACTACATATAGTCCGTATGTGTAGGAAACACCGTTCTTTTGTTCTCAGCACACTCAATTTCCTGCTGTCTTAGAGAGTCTAGAAAGCAAGAGCATGCTTCTTGTTCTAAAGCAGAGTGTGATCAATGGATGATTACACTGCTGTGTGTTTTACTTCAGAAATGGAGTTAAATTCCAGACTCTGAGTCTTCCTACAAGCAAGACTTCAATTCAGGTAATGGCAGACACTTTTCTGCTCAAACAAACTACATCGTTCACGAAGCTCACACGTTTCTCATCTTAACTGACAAGCATTGGATGTTAGAGGGTCAGTGCTTTGTATCAGTTTCAGAAGCAGTTTTGGACTACATATGGTCCACATGTGTAGGAAGCACCGTTCTTTGGTCTCAGCACACTCACGTTTCCTGCTGTCTTAGAGACTCTAGAAAGCAAGAGCGTGCTTCTCGCTCTAAAGCAGAGTGTGATCCATGGATGAGAACTATGCTGTGTGTTTCCCTTCAGAAATGGAGTTAAATCCCAGGCTCTGAGTCTCCCTACAAGCAAGACTTCGTTTCAGGTAAGGGCAGTCACTTTTCAGCTCAAACAAACTACATCATTCACTGAGCTCACACGTTTCTCATCTTAACTGTCAAGCATTGGATGTTAGAGTACCAGTGCTTTGTATCTGTTTCAGAAGCAGAGTTGGACTAGATATGTTCTGTATGTGTAGGAAACACCGTTCTTTTGTTCTCAGCACACACACGTTTCCTGCTGTCTTAGAGACTCTAGAAAACAAGAGCGTGCTTCTCGCTCTAAAGCAGAGTGTGATCCATGGATGAGAACTATGCTGTGTGTTTCACTTCAGAAATGGAGTTAAATCCCAGGCTCTGAGTCTTCCTACAAGAAAGACTTAGTTTCAGTTAAGGGCAGTCAGTTTTCTGCTCAAACGAACTACATCGTTCACGAAGCTCACACGTTTCTCATCTTAATTGACAAGCATTTGATGTTAGAGGACCAGTGTTTTGTATCAGTTTCAGAAGAAGAGTTGGACTAGATATAGTCCGTATGTGTAGGAAACACCGTTCTTTTTTCTCAGCACACTCACTTTTCCTGCTGTCTTAGAGACTGTAGAATGCATGAGCGTGCTTCTCGCTCTAAAGCAGAGTGTGATCCATTTATGAGAACTATGCTGTGTGTTTGCCTTCAGAAATGGAGTTAAATCCCAGGCTCTGTGTCTTCCTATAAGCAAGACTACGTTACAGGTAAGAGCAGTCAATTTTCTGCTCAAACGAACTACATCGTTCACTGAGCTCACACGTTTCTCATCTTAACAGACAAGCATTGGATGTTAGGGGACCAATGCTTTGTATCAGTTTCAGAAGCAGAGTTGGACTATATAATGTCCGTATGTGTAGGAAACACCGTTCTTTTGTTCTCAGCACACTAACGTTTCCTGCTGTCTTAGAGATTCTAGAAAGCAAGAGCGTGCTTCTTGTTCTAAAGCAGAGTGTGATCAATGGATGAGACAATGCTGTGTGTTTAACTTCAGAAATGGAGTTAAATTCCAGACTCTGAGTCTTCCTACAAGCAAGACTTCAATTCAGGTAATGGCAGATACTTTTCTGCTCAAACGAACTACATCGTTCACGAAGCTCACACGTTTCTCATCTTAACTGACAAGCATTGGATGTTAGAGGGTCAGTGCTTTGTATCAGGTTCAGAAGCAGTTTTGGACTACATATGGTCCATATGTGTAGGAAACACCATTCTTTTTTTCTGGGCACACTCAGATTTCCTGCTGTATTAGAGAGTCTAGAAAGCTAGAGTGTGCTTCTCGCTCTAAAGCAGAGTGTGATCCATGGATGAGAACTATGCTGTGTGTTTCCCTTCAGAAATGGACTTAAATCCCAGGCTCTGTGTCTTACTACAAGCAAGAATTCATTTCAGGTAAGGGCAGTCACTTTTCAGTTCAAAGGAACTACATCATTCACAAAGCTCACACGTTTCTCATCTTAAATGACAAGCATTGGATGTTAGAGGACCAGTGCATTTTATCAGTTTCAGAAGAAGAGTTGGACTAGATATGTTCCGTATGTGTAGGAAACACCGTTCTTTTGTTCTCAGCACACTCACGTTTCCTGCTGTCTTAGAGACTCTAGAAAGCAAGAGCGTGCTTCTCGCTCTAAAGCAGAGTATGATCCATGGATGAGAACTATGCTGTGTGTTTCCCTTCAGAAATGGAGTTAAATCCCAGGCTCTGAGTCTCCCTACAAGCAAGACTTCGTTTCAGGTAAGGGCAGTCACTTTTCAGCTCAAACAAACTACATCATTCACTGAGCTCACACGTTTCTCATCTTAACTCTCAAGCATTGGATGTTAGAGTACCAGTGCTTTGTATCTGTTTCAGAAGCAGAGTTGGACTAGATATGGTCTTTATGCGTAGGAAACACCGTTCTTTTGTTCTCAGCACACACACGTTTCCTGCTGTCTTAGAGACTCTAGAAAGCAAGAGCGTGCTTCTCGCTCTAACGCAGAGTGTGATCCATGGATGAGAACTATGCTGTGTGTTTCCCTTCAGAAATGGACTTAAATCCCAGGCTCTGTGTCTTACTACAAGCAAGAATTCATTTCAGGTAAGGGCAGTCACTTTTCAGTTCAAAGGAACTACATCATTCACAAAGCTCACACGTTTCTCATCTTAAATGACAAGCATTGGATGTTAGAGGACCAGTGCATTTTATCAGTTTCAGAAGAAGAGTTGGACTAGATATGGTCCGTATGTGTAGGAAACACCGTTCTTTTGTTCTCAGCACACTCACGTTTCCTGCTGTCTTAGAGACTCTAGAAAGCAAGAGCGTGCTTCTCGCTCTAAAGCAGAGTGTGATCCATGGATGAGAACTATGCTGTGTGTTTCCCTTCAGAAATGGAGTTAAATCCCAGGCTCTGAGTCTCCCTACAAGCAAGACTTCGTTTCAGGTAAGGGCAGTAACTTTTCAGCTCAAACAAACTACATCATTCACTGAGCTCACATGTTTCTCATCTTAACTGTCAAGCATTGGATGTTAGAGGACCAGTGCTTTGTATCAGTTTCAGAAGCAGAGTTGGACTAGATATGGTCTGTATGTGTAGGAAACACCGTTCTTTTGTTCTCAGCAAACTCACGTTTCCTGCTGTCTTAGAGACTCTAGAAAGCAAGATCGTGCTTCTTGTTCTAAAGCAGAGTGTGATCAATAGATGAGAACACTGCTGTGTGTTTCACTTCAGAAATGGAGTAAAATCCCAGGCTCTGAGTCTTCCTACAAGCAAGACTTCGTTTCAGGTAAGGACTGTCACTTTTTTGCTCAAACGAACTACATCTTTCACGAAGCTCACACGTTTCTCAACTTAACTGACAAGCATTGGATGTTAGAGGACCAGTGCATTGTATCAGTTTCAGAAGAATATTTGGACTAGATATGGTCCGTATGTGTATGAAACACCGTTCGTTTGTTATCAGCACACTCACTTTTCATGCTGTCTTAGAAAGTCTAGAAAGCAAGAGCATGCTTCTTGTTCTAAAGCAGAGTGTGATCAATGGATGATTACACTGCTGTGTGTTTTACTTCAGAAATGGAGTTAAATTCCAGACTCTGAGTCTTCCTACAAGCAAGACTTCAATTCAGGTAATGGCAGACACTTTTCTGCTCAAACGAACTACATCGTTCACGAAGCTCACACGTTTCTCATCTTAACTGACAAGCATTGGATGTTAGAGGGTCAGTGCTTTGTATCAGTTTCAGAAGCAGTTTTGGACTACATATGGTCCATATGTGTAGGAAACACCATTCTTTTTTTCTGGGCACACTCAGATTTCCTGCTGTATTAGAGAGTCTAGAAAGCTAGAGTGTGCTTCTCGCTCTAAAGCAGAGTGTGATCCATGGATGAGAACTATGCTGTGTGTTTCCCTTCAGAAATGGACTTAAATCCCAGCCTCTGTGTCTTACTACAAGCAAGAATTCATTTCAGGTAAGGGCAGTCACTTTTCAGTTCAAAGGAACTACATCATTCACAAAGCTCACACGTTCTCATCTTAAATGACAAGCATTGGATGTTAGAGGACCAGTGCATTTTATCAGTTTCAGAAGAAGAGTTGGACTAGATATGGTCCGTATGTGTAGGAAACACCGTTCTTTTGTTCTCAGCACACTCACGTTTCCTGCTGTCTTAGAGAGTCTAGAAAGCAAGAGCGTGCTTCTCGCTCTAAAGCAGAGTGTGATCCATGGATGAGAACTATGCTGTGTGTTTCCCTTCAGAAATGGAGTTAAATCCCAGGCTCTGAGTCTCCCTACAAGCAAGACTTCGTTTCAGGTAAGGGCAGTAACTTTTCAGCTCAAACAAACTACATCATTCACTGAGCTCACATGTTTCTCATCTTAACTGTCAAGCATTGGATGTTAGAGTACCAGTGATTGTATCTGTTTCAGAAGCAGAGTTGGACTAGATATGGTCTGTATGTGTAGGAAACACCGTTCTTTTGTTCTCAGCACACTCACGTTTCCTGCTGTCTTAGAGACTCTAGAAAGCAAGATCGTGCTTCTTGTTCTAAAGCAGAGTGTGATCAATGGATGAGAACACTACTGTGTGTTTCACTTCAGAAATGGAGTAAAATCCCAGGCTCTGAGTCTTCCTAAAAGCAAGACTTCGTTTCAGGTAAGGACAGTCACTTTTGTGCTCAAACGAACTACATCTTTCACGAAGCTCACACGTTTCACAACTTAACTGACAAGCATTGGATGTTAGACGACCAGTGCATTGTATCAGTTTCAGAAGAATATTTGGACTACATATAGTCTGTATGTGTAGGAAACACCGTTCTTTTGTTCTCAGCAGACTCACTTTAACTGCTGTCTTAGAGAGTCTAGAAAGCAAGAGCATGCTTCTTGTTCTAAAGCAGAGTGTGATCAATGGATGATTACACTGCTGTGTGTTTTACTTCAGAAATGGAGTTAAATTCCAGACTCTGAGTCTTCCTACAAGCAAGACTTCGTTTCAGGTATGGGCAGTAACTTTTCTGCTCAAAAGAACTACATCGTTCACGAAGCTCACACGTTTCTCCTCTTAACTGACAAGCATTGGATGTTAGAGGACCAGTGCATTGTATCAGTTTCAGAAGAAGATTTGGACTACATATAGTCTGTATGTGTAGGAAACACCGTTCTTTTGTTCTGTGCACACTCAGATTTCCTGCTGTATTAGAGAATCTAGAAAGCAAGAGCGTGCCTCTTGCTCTAAAGCAGAGTGTGATCCATGGATGAAAACTATGCTGTGTGGTTCCCTTCAGAAATGGAGTTAAATCCCAGGCTCTGTGTCTTCCTACAGGCAAGACTTCGTTTCAGGTAAGGGCAGTCACGTTTCAGCTCAAACGAACTACATCGTTCACTGAGCTCACACGTTTCTCATCTTAACAGACAAGCATTGGATTTTAGAGGACCACTGCTTTTTATCAGTTTCAGAAGCAGAGTTGGACTATATAATGTCCATATGTGTAGGAAACACCGTTCTTTTGTTCTGGGCACACTCAGATTTCCTGCTGTATTAGAGACTCTAGAAAGCTAGAGTTTGCTTATTGCTCTAAAGCAGAGTGTGATCCATGGATGAGAACTATGCTGTGTGTTTCCATTCAGAAATGGAGTTAAATCCCAGGCTCTGAGTCTCCCTACAAGCAAGACTTCGTTTCAGGTAAGGGCAGTCACTTTTCAGCTCAAACGAACTACATCATTCACTGAGCTCACAGGTTTCTCATCTTAACTGACAAGCATTGGATGTTAGAGTACCAGTGCTTTGTATCTGTTTCAGAAGCAGAGTTGGACTAGATATGGTCCGTATGTGTAGGAAACACCGTTCTTTTGTTCTCAGCACACTCACGTTTCCTGCTGTCTTAGAGACTCTAGAAAGCAAGATCGTGCTTCTTGTTCTAAAGCAGAGTGTGATCAATGGATGAGAACACTGCTGTGTGTTTCACTTCAGAAATGGAGTAAAATCCCAGGCTCTGAGTCTTCCTACAAGCAAGACTTCGTTTCAGTTAAGGACAGTCACTTTGTTGCTCAAACGAACTACATCTTTCACGAAGCTCACACGTTTCTCAACTTAACTGACAAGCATTGGATGTTAGAGGACCAGTGCATTGTATCAGTTTCAGAAGAATATTTGGACTACATATAGTCCGTATGTGTAGGAAACACCGTTCTTTTGTTCTCAGCACACTCAATTTCCTGCTGTCTTAGAGAGTCTAGAAAGCAAGAGCATGCTTCTTGTTCTAAAGCAGAGTGTGATCAATGGATGATTACACTGCTGTGTGTTTTACTTCAGAAATGGAGTTAAATTCCAGACTCTGAGTCTTCCTACAAGCAAGACTTCAATTCAGGTAATGGCAGACACTTTTCTGCTCAAACAAACTACATCGTTCACGAAGCTCACACGTTTCTCATCTTAACTGACAAGCATTGGATGTTAGAGGGTCAGTGCTTTGTATCAGTTTCAGAAGCAGTTTTGGACTACATATGGTCCACATGTGTAGGAAGCACCGTTCTTTGGTCTCAGCACACTCACGTTTCCTGCTGTCTTAGAGACTCTAGAAAGCAAGAGCGTGCTTCTCGCTCTAAAGCAGAGTGTGTTCCATGGATGAGAACTATGCTGTGTGTTTCCCTTCAGAAATGGAGTTAAATCCCAGGCTCTGAGTCTCCCTACAAGCAAGACTTCGTTTCAGGTAAGGGCAGTCACTTTTCAGCTCAAACAAACTACATCATTCACTGAGCTCACACGTTTCTCATCTTAACTGTCAAGCATTGGATGTTAGAGTACCAGTGCTTTGTATCTGTTTCAGAAGCAGAGTTGGACTAGATATGGTCTGTATGTGTAGGAAACACCGTTCTTTTGTTCTCAGCACACACACGTTTCCTGCTGTCTTAGAGACTCTAGAAAACAAGAGCGTGCTTCTCGCTCTAAAGCAGAGTGTGATCCATGGATGAGAACTATGCTGTGTGTTTCACTTCAGAAATGGAGTTAAATCCCAGGCTCTGAGTCTTCCTACAAGAAAGACTTAGTTTCAGTTAAGGGCAGTCAGTTTTCTGCTCAAACGAACTACATCGTTCACGAAGCTCACACGTTTCTCATCTTAATTGACAAGCATTTGATGTTAGAGGACCAGTGTTTTGTATCAGTTTCAGAAGAAGAGTTGGACTAGATATAGTCCGTATGTGTAGGAAACACCGTTCTTTTTTCTCAGCACACTCACTTTTCCTGCTGTCTTAGAGACTGTAGAATGCATGAGCGTGCTTCTCGCTCTAAAGCAGAGTGTGATCCATTTATGAGAACTATGCTGTGTGTTTGCCTTCAGAAATGGAGTTAAATCCCAGGCTCTGTGTCTTCCTATAAGCAAGACTACGTTACAGGTAAGAGCAGTCAATTTTCTGCTCAAACGAACTACATCGTTCACTGAGCTCACACGTTTCTCATCTTAACAGACAAGCATTGGATGTTAGGGGACCAATGCTTTGTATCAGTTTCAGAAGCAGAGTTGGACTATATAATGTCCGTATGTGTAGGAAACACCGTTCTTTTGTTCTCAGCACACTAACGTTTCCTGCTGTCTTAGAGATTCTAGAAAGCAAGAGCGTGCTTCTTGTTCTAAAGCAGAGTGTGATCAATGGATGAGACAATGCTGTGTGTTTAACTTCAGAAATGGAGTTAAATTCCAGACTCTGAGTCTTCCTACAAGCAAGACTTCAATTCAGGTAATGGCAGATACTTTTCTGCTCAAACGAACTACATCGTTCACGAAGCTCACACGTTTCTCATCTTAACTGACAAGCATTGGATGTTAGAGGGTCAGTGCTTTGTATCAGGTTCAGAAGCAGTTTTGGACTACATATGGTCCATATGTGTAGGAAACACCATTCTTTTTTTCTGGGCACACTCAGATTTCCTGCTGTATTAGAGAGTCTAGAAAGCTAGAGTGTGCTTCTCGCTCTAAAGCAGAGTGTGATCCATGGATGAGAACTATGCTGTGTGTTTCCCTTCAGAAATGGACTTAAATCCCAGGCTCTGTGTCTTACTACAAGCAAGAATTCATTTCAGGTAAGGGCAGTCACTTTTCAGTTCAAAGGAACTACATCATTCACAAAGCTCACACGTTTCTCATCTTAAATGACAAGCATTGGATGTTAGAGGACCAGTGCATTTTATCAGTTTCAGAAGAAGAGTTGGACTAGATATGTTCCGTATGTGTAGGAAACACCGTTCTTTTGTTCTCAGCACACTCACGTTTCCTGCTGTCTTAGAGACTCTAGAAAGCAAGAGCGTGCTTCTCGCTCTAAAGCAGAGTATGATCCATGGATGAGAACTATGCTGTGTGTTTCCCTTCAGAAATGGAGTTAAATCCCAGGCTCTGAGTCTCCCTACAAGCAAGACTTCGTTTCAGGTAAGGGCAGTCACTTTTCAGCTCAAACAAACTACATCATTCACTGAGCTCACACGTTTCTCATCTTAACTCTCAAGCATTGGATGTTAGAGTACCAGTGCTTTGTATCTGTTTCAGAAGCAGAGTTGGACTAGATATGGTCTTTATGTGTAGGAAACACCGTTCTTTTGTTCTCAGCACACACACGTTTCCTGCTGTCTTAGAGACTCTAGAAAGCAAGAGCGTGCTTCTCGCTCTAACGCAGAGTGTGATCCATGGATGAGAACTATGCTGTGTGTTTCACTTCAGAAATGGAGTTAAATCCCAGGCTCTGAGTCTTCCTACAAGAAAGACTTAGTTTCAGGTAAGGGCAGTCAGTTTTCTGCTCAAACGAACTACATCGTTCACGAAGCTCACATGTTTCTCATCTTAATTGACAAGCATTTGATGTTAGAGGACCAGTGTTTTGTATCAGTTTCAGAAGAAGAGTTGGACTAGATATAGTCCGTATGTGTAGGAAACACCGTTCTTTTGTTCTCAGCACACTAACGTTTCCTGCTGTCTTAGAGACTCTAGAAAGCAAGAGCGTGCTTCTTGTTCTAAAGCAGAGTGTGATCAATGGATGAGACAATGCTGTGTGTTTAACTTCAGAAATGGAGTTAAATCCCATGCTCTGAGTCTCCCTACAAGCAAGACTTCGTTTCAGGTATGGGCAGTCACTTTTCTGCTCAAAAGAACTACATCGTTCACGAAGCTCACACGTTTCTCCACTTAACTGACAAGCATTGGATGTTAGAGGACCAGTGCATTGTATCAGTTTCAGAAGAAGATTTGGACTACATATAGTCTGTATGTGTAGGAAACACCGTTCTTTTGTTCTGTGCACACTCAGATTTCCTGCAGTATTAGAGACTCTAGAAAGCTAGAGTGTGCTTCTCGCTCTAAAGCTGAGTGTGATCCATGGATGAGAACTATGCTGTGTGTTTCCCTTCAGAAATGGAGTTAAATCCCAGGCTCTGAGTCTCCCTACAAGCCAGACTTCGTTTCAGGTAAGGGCAGTCACTTTTCAGCTCAAACGAACTACATCATTCACTGAGCTCACAGGTTTCTCATCTTAACTGACAAGCATTGGATGTTAGAGTACCAGTGCTTTGTATCTGTTTCAGAAGCAGAGTTGGACTAGATATGGTCCGTATGTGTAGGAAACACCGTTCTTTTGTTCTCAGCACACTCACGTTTCCTGCTGTCTTAGAGACTTTAGAAAGCAAGAGCGTGCTTCTCGCTCTAAAGCAGAGTGTGATCCATGGATGAAAACTATGCTGTGTGTTTCCCTTCAGAAAAGTAGTTAAATCCCAGGCTCTATGTCTTCCTACAAGCAAGACTTCGTTTCAGGTAAGGGCAGTCACTTTTCAGCTCAAACGAACTACACCTTTCACGGAGCTCACACGTTTCTCATCTTAACAGACAAGCATTGGATGGTAGAAGACCAGTGCTTTGTATCAGTTTCAGAAGCAGAGTTGGACTAGATATGGTCCGTATATGTAAGAAACGCCGTTCTTTTGTTCTCAGCAAACTCACGTTTCCTGCAGTCTTAGAGATTCTAGAAAGCAAGAGCGTGCTTCTTGTTCTAAAGCAGAGTGTGATCAATGGATGAGAACTATGCTGTGTGTTTCACTTCAGAAATGGAGTTAAATCCCAGGCTCTGAGTCTCCCTACAAGCAGGACTTCGTTTCAGGTAAGAGCAGTCACTTTTCTGCTCAAACGAACTACATCGTTCACTGAGCTCACACGATTCTCATCTTAACAGACAAGCATTGGATGTTAGAGGAACAATGCTTTGTATCAGTTTCAGAAGCAGAGTTGGACTATATAATGTCCGTATGTGTAGGAAACACCGTTCTTTTGTTCTCAGCACACTCACGTTTCCTGCTGTCTTAGAGATTCTCGAAAGCAAGAGCGTGCTTCTTGTTCTAAAGCAGAGTGTGATCAATGGATGAGACAATGCTGTGTGTTTAACTTCAGAAATGGAGTTAAATCCCATGCTCTGAGTCTCCCTACAAGCAAGACTTCGTTTCAGGTATGGGCAGTCACTTTTCTGCTCAAAAGAACTACATCATTCACGAAGCTCACACGTTTCTCATCTTAACTGACAAGCATTGGATGTTAGAGGACCAGTGCATTGTATCAGTTTCAGAAGAAGATTTGGACTACATATAGTCTGTATGTGTAGGAAACACCGTTCTTTTCTTCTGTGCACACTCAGATTTCCTGCTGTATTAGAGAATCTAGAAAGCAAGAGCGTGCCTCTTGCTCTAAAGCAGAGTGTGATCCATGGATAAAAACTATGCTGTGTGGTTCCCTTCAGAAATGGAGTTAAATCCCAGGCTCTGTGTCTTCCTACAGGCAAGACTTCGTTTCAGGTAAGGGCAGTCACTTTTCAGCTCAAACGAACTACATCGTTCACTGAGCTCACACGTTTCTCATCTTAACAGACAAGCATTGGATTTTAGAGGACCAGTGCTTTTTATCAGAAGCAGAAGCAGTGTTGGACTATATAATGTCCATATGTGTAGGAAACACCGTTCTTTTGTTCTGGGCACACTCAGATTTCCTGCTGTATTAGAGACTCTAGAAAGCTAGAGTGTGCTTATCGCTCTAAAGCAGAGTGTGATCCATGGATGAGAACTATGCTGTGTGTTTCCCTTCAGAAATGGAGTTAAATCCCAGGCTCTGAATCTCCCTACAAGCAAGACTTCGTTTCAGGTAAGGGCAGTCACTTTTCAGCTCAAACGAACTACATCATTCACTGAGCTCACAGGTTTCTCATCTTAACTGACAAGCATTGGATGTTAGAGTACCAGTGCTTTGTATCTGTTTCAGAAGCAGAGTTGGACTAGATATGGTCCGTATGTGTAGGAAACACCGTTCTTTTGTTCTCAGCACACTCACGTTTCCTGCTGTCTTAGAGACTTTAGAAAGCAAGAGCGTGCTTCTCGCTCTAAAGCAGAGTGTGATCCATGGATGAAAACTATGCTGTGTGTTTCCCTTCAGAAAAGTAGTTAAATCCCAGGCTCTATGTCTTCCTACAAGCAAGACTTCGTTTCAGGTAAGGGCAGTCACTTTTCAGCTCAAACGAACTACACCTTTCACGGAGCTCACACGTTTCTCATCTTAAGAGACAAGCATTGGATGGTAGAAGACCAGTGCTTTGTATCAGTTTCAGAAGCAGAGTTGGACTTGATATGGTCCGTATGTGTAGGAAACACCGTTCTTTTGTTCTCAGCACACTCACGTTTCCTGCTGTCTTAGAGAGTCTAGAAAGCAAGAGCGGGCTTCTTGTTCTAAAGCAGAGTGTGATCAATGGATTATTACACTGCTGTGTGTTTCCCTTCAGAAATGGAGTTAAATCCCAGGCTATGAGTCTTCCTACAAGCAAGGCTTCAATTCAGGTAAGGGCAGTCACTTTTCTGCTCAAACGAACTACATCATTCACGAAGCACACACGTTTCTCATCTTAACTGACAAGCATTGGATGTTAGAGGGTCAGTGCTTTGTATCAGTTTCAGAAGCAGATTTGGACCACATATGGTCCATATGTGTAGGAAACACCGTTCTTTGTTCTGGGCACACTCAGATTTCCTGCTGTATTAGAGACTCTAGAAAGCTAGAGTGTGCTTCTCGCTCTAAAGCAGAGTGTGATCCATGGAAGACAACTATGCTGTGTGTTTCCCTTCAGAAATGGACTTAAATCCCAGGCTCTGTGTCTTAGTACAAGCAAGACTTCGTTTCAGGTAAGGGCAGTCACTTTTCAGTTCAAAGGAACTACATCATTCACAAAGCTCACACGTTTCTCATCTTAACTGACAAGCATTGGATGTTAGAGGACCAGTGCTTTGTATCAGTTTCAGAAGCAGAGTTGGTCTAGATATGGTCTGTATGTGTAGGAAACACCGTTCTTTTGTTCTCAGCAAACTCACGTTTCCTGCTGTCTTAGAGTCTCTAGAAAGCAAATTCGTGCTTCTTGTTCTAAAGCAGAGTGTGATCAATGGATGAGAACTATGCAGTGTGTTTCACTTCAGAAATGGAGTTAAATCCCATGCTCTGAGTCTTCCTACAAGCAAGACTTAGTTTCAGGTAAGGGCAGTCAGTTTTCTGCTCAAACGAACAACATCGTTCACGAAGCTCACACGTTTCTCATCTTAATTGACAAGCATTGGATGTTAGAGGACCAGTGCATTCTATCTGTTTCAGATGAAAATTTGGACTACATATACTCCGTATGTGTAGGAAACACCGTTCTTTTGTTCTGGGCACACTCACATTTCCTGCTGTATTAGAGATTCTAGAAAGCAAGAGCGTGCTTCTCGCTCTAAAGCAGAGTGTGATCCATGGATGAGAACTATGCTGTGTGTTTCACTTCAGAAATGGAGTTAAATCCCAGGCTCTGAGTCTTCCTACAAGCAAGACTTAGTTTCAGGTAAGGGCAGTCAGTTTTCTGCTCAAACGAACTACATCGTTCACGAAGCTCACACGTTTCTCATCTTAACTGACAAGCATTGGATGTTAGAGGACCAGTGCATTGTATCAGTTTCAGAATCAGAGTTCGACTAGATATGGTCCATATGTGTAGGAAACACCCTTCTTTTGTTCTGGGCACACTCACGTTTCCTGCTGTCTTAGAGAATCTAGAAAACAAGAGCGTGCTTCTCGCTCTAAAACAGAGTGTGATCCATGGATGAGACTATGCTGTGTGTTTCACTTCAGAAATGGAGTTAAATCCCATGCTCTGTGTCTTCCTACAAGCAAGACTTCAATTCTGGTAAGGGCAGTCACTTTTCTGCTCAAAGGAACTACATCGTTCACGAAGCTCACACGTTTCTCATCTTAACTGACAAGCATTGGATGTTAGAGGGTCAGTGCTTTGTATCAGTTTCAGAAGCAGATTTGGACTTCATATAGTCCATATGTGTAGGAAACACCGTTCTTTTGTCCTGGGCACACTCAGATTTCCTGCTGTATTAGAGAATCTAGAAAGCTAGAGTGTGCTTCTTGCTCTAAAGCAGAGTGTGATCCATGGATGAGAACTATGCTGTGTGTTTGCCTTCAGAAATGGGGTTAAATCCCAGGCTCTGTGTCTTCCTACAAGCAAGACTTCGTTTCAGGTAAGAGCAGTCACTTCTCTGCTCAAACGAACTACATCGTTCACTGAGCTCACACGTTTCTCAACTTAACAGACAAGCATTGGATGTTAGAGGGTCAGTGCTTTGTATCAGTTTCAGAAGCAGATTTGGACTTCATATAGTCCATATGTGTAGGAAACACCGTTCTTTTGTCCTGGGCACACTCACATTTCCTGCTGTATTAGAGATTCTAGAAAGCAAGAGCGTGCTTATTGTTCTAAAGCAGAGTGTGATCCATGGATGAGAACTATGCTGTGTGTTTGCCTTCAGAAATGGAGTTAAATCCCAGGCTCTGTGTCTTCCTGCAAGCAAGACTTCGTTTCAGGTAAGGGCAGTCACTTCTCTGCTCAAACGAACTACATCGTTCACTGAGCTCACATGTTTCTCAACTTAACAGACAAGCATTGGATGTTAGAGGACCAGTGCTTTGTATCAGTTTCAGAAGCAGAGTTGGTCTAGATATGGTCTGTATGTGTAGGAAACACCGTTCTTTTGTTCTCAGCAAACTCATGTTTCCTGCTCTCTTAGATACTCTAGAAAGCAAGATCGTGCTTCTTGTTCTAAAGCAGAGTGTGATCAATGGATGAGAACACTGCTGTGTGTTTCACTTCAGAAATGGAGTAAAATCCCAGGCTCTGAGTCTTCCTACAAGAAAGACTTCGTTTCTGGTAAGGACAGTCACTTTTTTGCTCAAACGAACTACATCTTTCACAAAGCTCACACGTTTCTCAACTTAACTGACAAGCATTGGATGTTAGAGGACCAGTGCATTGTATCAGTATCAGAAGAAGATTTGGACTACATATAGTCCGTATGTGTAGGAAACACCGTTCTTTTGTTCTGGGCACACTCAGATTACCTGCTGTATTAGAGACTCTAGAAAGCTAGAGTGTGCTTCTCGCTCTAAAACAGAGTGTGATCCATGGATGAGAACTATGTTGTGTGTTTCCCTTCAGAAATGGACTTAAATCCCAGGCTCTGTGTCTTACTACAAGCAAGACTTCGTTTCAGGTAAGGGCAGTCATTTTTCAGCTCAAAGGAACTACATCATTCACAAAGCTCACACGTTTCTCATCTTAACTGACAAGCATTGGATGTTAGAGTACCAGTGCTTTGTATCTGTTTCAGAAGCAGAGTTGGACTAGATATGGTCTGTATGTGTAGGAAACACCGTTCTTTTTTTCTCAGCACACTCACGTTTCCTGCTGTCTTAGAGACTCTAGAAAGCAAGAGCGTGCTTCTTGTTCTAAAGCAGAGTGTCATCCATGGATGAGACAATGCTGTGTGTTTAACTTCAGAAATGGAGTTAAATCCCATGCTCTGAGTCTCCCTACAAGCAAGACTTAGTTTCAGGTAAGGGCAGTCACTTTTCTGCTCAAACTAACTACATCGTTCACGAAGCTCACACGTTTCTCATCTTAATTGACAAGCATTGGATGTTAGAGGACCAGTGCATTCTATCTGTTTCAGATGAAGATTTGGACTACATATACTCCGTATGTGTAGGAAACACTGTTCTTTTGTTCTGGGCACACTCAGATTTCCTACTGTATTAGAGATTCTAGAAAGCAAGAGCGTGCTTCTCGCTCTAAAGCAGAGTGTGATCCATGGATGAGAACTATGCTGTGTGTTTCACTTCAGAAATGGAGTTAAATCCCAGGCTCTGAATCTTCCTACAAGCAAGACTTCGTTTCAGGTAAGTCCAGTCACTTTTCTGCTCAAACGAACTACAAAGTTCACAAAGCTCACACGTTTCTCATCTTAAATGACAAGCATTAGATGTTAGAGGACCAGTGCATTGTATCAGTTTCAGAATCAGAGTTCGACTAGATATGGTCCATATGTGTAGGAAACACCCTTCTTTTGTTCTGGGCACACTCAGATTTCCTGCTGTCTTAGAGACTCTAGGAAGCAAGAGTATGCTTCTTTTTCTAACGCAGAGTGTGATCAATGGATGAGACAATGCTGTGTGTTTAACTTCAGAAATGGAGTTAAATCCCAGGCTTTGAGTCTTCCTACAAGCAAGAATTCGTTTCAGGTAAGGGCAGTCAGTTTTCTGCTCAAACGAACGACATCGTTCACGAAGCTCACACGTTTCTCATCTTAATTGACAAGCATTGGATGTTAGAGGACCAGTGCATTCAATCTGTTTCAGATGAAGATTTGGACTACATATACTCCGTATGTGTAGGAAACACCGTTCTTTTGTTCTGGGCACACTCAGATTTCCTGCTGTATTAGAGATTCTAGAAAGCAAGAGCGTGCTTCTCGCTCTAAAGCAGAGTGTCATCCATGGATGACAACTATGCTGTGTGTTTAACTTCAGAAATGGAGTTAAATCCCATGCTCTGAGTCTCCCTACAAGCAAGACTTAGTTTCAGGTAAGGGCAGTCACTTTTCTGCTCAAACTAACTACATCTTTCACGAAGCTCACACGTTTCTCATCTTAATTGACAAGCATTGGATGTTAGAGGACCAGTGCATTCTATCTGTTTCAGATGAAGATTTGGACTACATATACTCCGTATGTGTAGGAAACACTGTTCTTTTGTTCTGGGCACACTCAGATTTCCTACTGTATTAGAGATTCTAGAAAGCAAGAGCGTGCTTCTCGCTCTAAAGCAGAGTGTGATCCATGGATGAGAACTATGCTGTGTGTTTCACTTCAGAAATGGAGTTAAATCCCAGGCTCTGAATCTTCCTACAAGCAAGACTTCGTTTCAGGTAAGTCCAGTCACTTTTCTGCTCAAACGAACTACAAAGTTCACAAAGCTCACACGTTTCTCATCTTAAATGACAAGCATTAGATGTTAGAGGACCAGTGCATTGTATCAGTTTCAGAATCAGAGTTCGACTAGATATGGTCCATATGTGTAGGAAACACCCTTCTTTTGTTCTGGGCACACTCAGATTTCCTGCTGTCTTAGAGACTCTAGGAAGCAAGAGTATGCTTCTTGTTCTAACGCAGAGTGTGATCAATGGATGAGACAATGCTGTGTGTTTAACTTCAGAAATGGAGTTAAATCCCAGGCTTTGAGTCTTCCTACAAGCAAGAATTCGTTTCAAGTAAGGGCAGTCAGTTTTCTGCTCAAACGAACGACATCGTTCACGAAGCTCACACGTTTCTCATCTTAACTGACAAGCATTGGATGTTAGAGTGTCAGTGCTTTGTATCAGTTTCAGAAGCAGATTTGGACTACATATAGTCCATATGTGTAGGAAACACCGTTCTTTTGTCCTGGGCACACTCAGATTTCCTGCTGTATTAGAGACGCTAGAAAGCTAGAGTGTGCTTCTTGCTCTAAAGCAGTGTGTGATCCATGGATGAGAACTATGCTGTGTGTTTGCCTTCAGAAATGGAGTTAAATCCCAGGCTCTGTGTCTTCCTGCAAGCAAGACTTCGTTTCAGGTAAGGGCAGTCACTTCTCTGCTCAAACGAACTACATCGTTCACTGAGCTCACATGTTTCTCAACTTAACAGACAAGCATTGGATGTTAGAGGACCAGTGCTTTGTATCAGTTTCAGAAGCAGAGTTGGTCTAGATATGGTCTGTATGTGTAGGAAACACCGTTCTTTTGTTCTCAGCAAACTCATGTTTCCTGCTCTCTTAGATACTCTAGAAAGCAAGATCGTGCTTCTTGTTCTAAAGCAGAGTGTGATCAATGGATGAGAACACTGCTGTGTGTTTCACTTCAGAAATGGAGTAAAATCCCAGGCTCTGAGTCTTCCTACAAGATAGACTTCGTTTCAGGTAAGGACAGTCACTTTTTTGCTCAAACGAACTACATCTTTCACGAAGCTCACACGTTTCTCAACTTAACTGACAAGCATTGGATGTTAGAGGACCAGTGCATTGTATCAGTATCAGAAGAAGATTTGGACTACATATAGTCCGTAAGTGTAGGAAACACCGTTCTTTTGTTCTGGGCACACTCAGATTACCTGCTGTATTACAGACTCTAGAAAGCTAGAGTGTGCTTCTCGCTCTAAAACAGAGTGTGATCCATGGATGAGAACTATGCTGTGTGTTTCCCTTCAGAAATGGACTTAAATCCCAGGCTCTGTGTCTTACTACAAGCAAGACTTCGTTTCAGGTAAGGGCAGTCATTTTTCAGCTCAAAGGAACTACATCATTCACAAAGCTCACACGTTTCTCATCTTAACTGACAAGCATTGGATGTTAGAGTACCAGTGCTTTGTATCTGTTTCAGAAGCAGAGTTGGACTAGATATGGTCTGTATGTGTAGGAAACACCGTTCTTTTTTTCTCAGCACACTCACGTTTCCTGCTGTCTTAGAGACTCTAGAAAGCAAGAGCGTGCTTCTTGTTCTAAAGCAGAGTGTCATCCATGGATGAGACAATGCTGTGTGTTTAACTTCAGAAATGGAGTTAAATCCCATGCTCTGAGTCTCCCTACAAGCAAGACTTCGTTTCAGGTAAGGGCAGTCACTTTTCTGCTCAAACTAACTACATCGTTCACGAAGCTCACACGTTTCTCCTCTTAACTGACAAGCATTGGATGTTAGAGGACCAGTGCATTGTATCAGTTTCAGAAGAAGATTTGGACTACATATAGTCCGTATGTGTAGGAAACACCGTTCTTTTGTTCTTGGCACACTCAGATTTCCTGCTGTATTAGAGAATCTAGAAAGCAAGAACGTGCTTCTTGCTCTAAAGCAGAGTGTGATCCATGGATGAGAACTATGCTGTGTGTTTCACTTCAGAAATGGAGTTAAATCCCAGGCTCTGAGTCTTCCTACAAGCAAGACTTAGTTTCAGGTATGGGCAGTCAGTTTTCTGCTCAAACGAACTACATCATTCACGAAGCTCACACGTTTCTCATCTTAATTGACAAGCATTGGATGTTAGAGGACCAGTGCATTCTATCTGTTTCAGATGAAGATTTGGACTACATATACTCCGTATGTGTAGGAAACACTGTTCTTTTATTCTGGGCACACTCAGATTTCCTACTGTATTAGAGATTCTAGAAAGCAAGAGTGTGCTTCTCGCTCTAAAGCAGAGTGTGATCCATGGATGAGAACTATGCTGTGTGTTTCACTTCAGAAATGGAGTTAAATCCCAGCTCTGAATCATCCTACAAGCAAGACTTCGTTTCAGGTAAGTCCAGTCACTTTTCTGCTCAAACGAACTACAAAGTTCACAAAGCTCACACGTTTCTCATCTTAAATGACAAGCATTGGATGTTAGAGGACCAGTGCATTGTATCAGTTTCAGAATCAGAGTTCGACTAGATATGGTCCATATGTGTAGGAAACACCCTTCTTTTGTTCTGGGCACACTCAGATTTCCTGCTGTCTTAGAGACTCTAGGAAGCAAGAGTATGCTTCTTGTTCCAACGCAGAGTGTGATCAATGGATGAGACAATGCTGTGTGTTTAACTTCAGAAATGGAGTTAAATCCCAGGCTTTGAGTCTTCCTACAAGCAAGAATTCGTTTCAGGTAAGGGCAGTCAGTTTTCTGCTCAAACGAACGACATCGTTCACGAAGCTCACACGTTTCTCATCTTAACTGACAAGCATTGGATGTTAGAGGGTCAGTGCTTTGTATCAGTTTCAGAAGCAGGTTTGGACTACATATGGTCCATATGTGTAGGAAACACCGATCTTTTGTTCTGGGCACACTCACGTTTCCTGCTGTCTTAGAGAATCTAGAAAGCAAGAGCGTGCTTCTCACTCTAAAACAGAGTGTGATCCATGGATGAGACTATGCTGTGTGTTTCACTTCAGAAATTTAGTTAAATCCCATGCTCTGTGTCTTCCTACAACCAAGACTTCAATTCAGGTAAGGGCAGTAACTTTTCTGCTCAAAGGAACTACATCATTCACTGAGCTCACACGTTTCTCAACTTAACAGACAAGCATTGGATGTTAGAGGACCAGTGCTTTGTATCAGTTTCAGAAGCAGAGTTGGACTATATAATGTCCGTATGTGTAGGAAACACCGTTCTTTTGTTCTCAGCACACTCACATTTCCTGCTGTCTTAGAGAGTCTAGAAAGCAAGAGCGTGCTTCTTGTTCTAAAGCAGAGTGTGATCAATGGATGATTACACTGCTGTGTGTTTCCCTTCAGAAATGGAGTTAAATCCCAGGCTCTGTGTGTTCTTACAAGCAAGACATCGTTTCAGGTAAGGGCAGTCAGTTTTCTGCTCAAACGAACTAGATCGTTCACGAAGCTCACACGTTTCTCATCTTAATTGACAAGCATTGGATGTTAGAGGACCAGTGCATTCTATCTGTTTCAGATGAAGATTTGGACTACATATACTCCGTATGTGTAGGAAACACCGTTCTTTTGTTCTGGGAACACTCAGATTTCCTGCTGTATTAGAGATTCTAGAAAGCAAGAGCGTGCTTCTCGCTCTAAAGCAGAGTGTGATCCATGGATGAGAACTATGCTGTGTGTTTCACTTCAGAAATGGAGTTAAATCCCAGGCTCTGAATCTTCCTACAAGCAAGACTTCGTTTCAGGCAAGTCCAGTCACTTTTCTGCTCAAATGAACTACAAAGTTCACAAAGCTCACACGTTTCTCATCTTAACTGACAAGCATTGGATGTTAGAGGACCAGTGCACTGTATCAGTTTCAGAATCAGAGTTCGACTAGATATGGTCCATATGTGTAGGAAACACCCTTCTTTTGTTCTGGGCACACTCAGATTTCCTGCTGTCTTAGAGACTCTAGGAAGCAAGAGTATGCTTCTTGTTCTAACGCAGAGTGTGATCAATGGATGAGAACACTGCTGTGTGTTTTACTTCAGAAATGGAGTTAAATCCCAGGCTCTGAGTCTTCCTACAAGCAAGACTTCGTTTCAGGTAAGGGCAGTCAGTTTTCTGCTCAAACGAACTACATCGTTCACGAAGCTCACACGTTTCTCATCTTAACTGACAAGCATTGGATGTTAGAGTGTCAGTGCTTTGTATCAGTTTCAGAAGCAGATTTGGACTACATATAGTCCATATGTGTAGGAAACACCGTTCTTTTGTCCTGGGCACACTCAGATTTCCTGCTGTATTAGAGACTCTAGAAAGCTGGAGTGTGCTTCTTGCTCTAAAGCAGAGTGTGATCCATGGATGAGAACTATGCTGTGTGTTTGCCTTCAGAAATGGAGTTAAATCCCAGGCTCTGTGTCTTCCTGCAAGCAAGACTTCGTTTCAGGTAAGAGCAGTCACTTCTCTGCTCAAACGAACTACATCGTTCACTGAGCTCACATGTTTCTCAACTTAACAGACAAGCATTGGATGTTAGAGGACCAGTGCTTTGTATCAGTTTCAGAAGCAGAGTTGGTCTAGATATGGTCTGTATGTGTAGGAAACACCGTTCTTTTGTTCTCAGCAAACTCACGTTTCCTGCTCTCTTAGATACTCTAGAAAGCAAGATCGTGCTTCTTGTTCTAAAGCAGAGTGTGATCAATGGATGAGAACACTGCTATGTGTTTCACTTCAGAAATGGAGTAAAATCCCAGGCTCTGAGTCTTCCTACAAGAAAGACTTCGTTTCAGGTAAGGACAGTCACTTTTTTGCTCAAACGAACTACATCTTTCACGAAGCTCACACGTTTCTCAACTTAACTGACAAGCATTGGATGTTAGAGGACCAGTGCATTGTATCAGTATCAGAAGAAGATTTGGACTACATATAGTCCGTATGTGTAGGAAACACCGTTCTTTTGTTCTGGGCACACTCAGATTACCTGCTGTATTAGAGACTCTAGAAAGCTAGAGTGTGCTTCTCGCTCTAAAACAGAGTGTGATCCATGGATGAGAACTATGCTTTGTGTTTCCCTTCAGAAATGGACTTAAATCCCAGGCTCTGTGTCTTACTACAAGCAAGACTTCGTTTCAGGTAAGGGCAGTCACTTTTCAGCTCAAACGAACTACATCATTCACTGAGCTCACACGTTTCTCATCTTAACTGACAAGCATTGGATGTTAGAGGGTCAGTGCTTTGTATCAGTTTCAGAAGCAGATTTGGACTACATATCGTCCATATGTTTAGGAAACACCGTTCTTTTGTCCTGGGCACACTCAGATTTCCTGCTGTATTAGAGACTCTAGAAAGCTAGAGTGTGCTTCTTGCTCTAAAGCAGTGTGTGATCCATGGATGAGAACTATGCTGTGTGTTTGCCTTCAGAAATGGAGTTAAATCCCAGGCTCTGTGTCTTCCTACAAGCAAGACTTCGTTTCAGGTAAGAGCAGTCACTTCTCTGCTCAAACGAACTACATCGTTCACTGAGCTCACACGTTTCTCAACTTAACAGACAAGCATTGGATGTTAGAGGACCAGTGCTTTGTATCAGTTTCAGAAGCAGAGTTGGACTATATAATGTCCGTATGTGTAGGAAACACCGTTCTTTTGTTCTCAGCACACTCACATTTCCTGCTGTCTTAGAGAGTCTAGAAAGCAAGAGCGTGCTTCTTGTTCTAAAGCAGAGTGTGATCAATGGATGATTA
The DNA here is from genome assembly GCA_949786385.1 of Onychomys leucogaster. Lineage (NCBI taxonomy): Eukaryota > Metazoa > Chordata > Mammalia > Rodentia > Cricetidae > Onychomys > Onychomys leucogaster. The sequence goes on from CATKUP010000368.1 coordinate 238,010, forward strand.
CACTGCTGTGTGTTTCCCTTCAGAAATGGAGTTAAATCCCAGGCTCTGTGTGTTCTTACAAGCAAGACATCGTTTCAGGTAAGAGCAGTCATTTTTCTGCTCAAACGAACTAGATCGTTCACGAAGCTCACACGTTTCTCATCTTAATTGACAAGCATTGGATGTTAGAGGACCAGTGCATTCTATCTGTTTCAGATGAAGATTTGGACTACATATACTCCGTATGTGTAGGAAACACCGTTCTTTTGTTCTGGGAACACTCAGATTTCCTGCTGTATTAGAGATTCTAGAAAGCAAGAGCGTGCTTCTCGCTCTAAAGCAGAGTGTGATCCATGGATGAGAACTATGCTGTGTGTTTCACTTCAGAAATGGAGTTAAATCCCAGGCTCTGAATCTTCCTACAAGCAAGACTTCGTTTCAGGCAAGTCCAGTCACTTTTCTGCTCAAATGAACTACAAAGTTCACAAAGCTCACACGTTTCTCATCTTAACTGACAAGCATTGGATGTTAGAGGACCAGTGCATTGTATCAGTTTCAGAATCAGAGTTCGACTAGATATGGTCCATATGTGTAGGAAACACCCTTCTTTTGTTCTGGGCACACTCAGATTTCCTGCTGTCTTAGAGATTCTAGGAAGCAAGAGTATGCTTCTTGTTCTAACGCAGAGTGTGATCAATGGATGAGAACACTGCTGTGTGTTTTACTTCAGAAATGGAGTTAAATCCCAGGCTCTGAGTCTTCCTACAAGCAAGACTTCGTTTCAGGTAAGGGCAGTCAGTTTTCTGCTCAAACGAACTACATCGTTCACGAAGCTCACACGTTTCTCATCTTAACTGACAAGCATTGGATGTTAGAGTGTTAGGGCTTTGTATCAGTTTCAGAAGCAGATTTGGACTACATATAGTCCATATGTGTAGGAAACACCGTTCTTTTGTCCTGGGCACACTCAGATTTCCTGCTGTATTAGAGACTCTAGAAAGCTAGAGTGTGCTTCTCGCTCTAAAGCAGAGTGTGATCCATGGAAGACAACTATGCTGTGTGTTTCCCTTCAGAAATGGACTTAAATCCCAGGCTCTGTGTCTTACTACAAGCAAGACTTCGTTTCTGGTAAGGGCAGTTACTTTTCAGTTCAAAGGAACTACATCATTCACAAAGCTCACAAGTTTCTCATCTTAACTGACAAGCATTGGATGTTAGAGGACCAGTGCTTTGTATCAGTTTCAGAAGCAGAGTTGGTCTAGATATGGTCTGTATGTGTAGGAAACACCGTTCTTTTGTTCTCAGCAAACTCACGTTTCCTGCTGTCTTAGAGACTCTAGAAAGCAAATTCGTGCTTCTTGTTCTAAAGCAGAGTGTGATCAATGGATGAGAACTATGCTGTGTGTTTCACTTCAGAAATGGAGTTAAATCCCATGCTCTGAGTCTTCCTACAAGCAAGACTTAGTTTCAGGTAAGGGCAGTCAGTTTTCTGCTCAAACGAACTACATCGTTCACGAAGCTCACACATTTCTCATCTTAATTGACAAGCATTGGATGTTAGAGGACCAGTGCATTCTATCTGTTTCAGATGAAAATTTGGACTACATATAGTCCGTATGTGTAGGAAACACCGTTCTTTTGTTTTGGCACACTCAGATTTCCTGCTGTATTAGAGAATCTAGAAAGCAAGAACGTGATTCTTGCTCTAAAGCAGAGTGTGATCCATGGATGAGAACTATGCTGTGTGTTTCACTTCAGAAATGGAGTTAAATCCCAGGCTCTGAGTCTTCCTACAAGCAAGACTTAGTTTCAGGTAAGGGCAGTCAGTTTTCTGCTCAAACGAACTACATCATTCACGAAGCTCACACGTTTCTCATCTTAATTGACAAGCATTGGATGTTAGAGGACCAGTGCATTCTATCTGTTTCAGATGAAGATTTGGACTACATATACTCCGTATGTGTAGGAAACACCGTTCTTTTGTTCTGGGCACACTCAGATTTCCTACTGTATTAGAGATTCTAGAAAGCAAGAGTGTGCTTCTCGCTCTAAAGCAGAGTGTGATCCATGGATGAGAACTATGCTGTGTGTTTCACTTCAGAAATGGAGTTAAATCCCAGGCTCTGAATCATCCTACAAGCAAGACTTCGTTTCAGGTAAGTCCAGTCACTTTTCTGCTCAAACGAACTACAAAGTTCACAAAGCTCACACGTTTCTCATCTTAAATGACAAGCATTGGATGTTAGAGGACCAGTGCATTGTATCAGTTTCAGAATCAGAGTTCGACTAGATATGGTCCATATGTGTAGGAAACACCCTTCTTTTGTTCTGGGCACACTCAGATTTCCTGCTGTCTTAGAGACTCTAGGAAGCAAGAGTATGCTTCTTGTTCTAACGCAGAGTGTGATCAATGGATGAGACAATGCTGTGTGTTTAACTTCAGAAATGGAGTTAAATCCCAGGCTTTGAGTCTTCCTACAAGCAAGAATTCATTTCAGGTAAGGGCAGTCAGTTTTCTGCTCAAACGAACGACATCGTTCACGAAGCTCACACGTTTCTCATCTTAACTGACAAGCATTGGATGTTAGAGGGTCAGTGCTTTGTATCAGTTTCAGAAGCAGGTTTGGACTACATATGGTCCATATGTGTAGGAAACACCGATCTATTGTTCTGGGCACACTCACGTTTCCTGCTGTCTTAGAGAATCTAGAAAGCAAGAGCGTGCTTCTCGCTCTAAAACAGAGTGTGATCCATGGATGAGACTATGCTGTGTGTTTCACTTCAGAAATTTAGTTAAATCCCATGCTCTGTGTCTTCCTACAACCAAGACTTCAATTCAGGTAAGGGCAGTAACTTTTCTGCTCAAAGGAACTACATCATTCACGAAGCTTACACGTTTCTCATCTTAACTGTCAAGCATTGGATGTTAGAGGGTCAGTGCTTTGTATCAGTTTCAGAAGCAGATTTGGACTACATATAGTCCATATGTTTAGGAAACACCGTTCTTTTGTTCTCAGCAAACTCACGTTTCCTGCTGTCTTAGAGACTCTAGAAAGCAAATTCGTGCTTCTTGTTCTAAAGCAGAGTGTGATCAATGGATGAGAACTATGCTGTGTGTTTCACTTCAGAAATGGAGTTAAATCCCAGGCTCTGTGTCTTCCTACAAGCAAGACTTCGTTTCAGGTAAGAGCAGTCACTTCTCTGCTCAAACGAACTACATCGTTCACTGAGCTCACACGTTTCTCAACTTAACAGACAAGCTTTGGATGTTAGAGGACCAGTGCTTTGTATCAGTTTCAGAAGCAGAGTTGGACTATATAATGTCCGTATGTGTAGGAAACACCGTTCTTTTGTTCTCAGCACACTCACATTTCCTGCTGTCTTAGAGAGTCTAGAAAGCAAGAGCGTGCTTCTTGTTCTAAAGCAGAGTGTGATCAATGGATGATTACACTGCTGTGTGTTTCCCTTCAGAAATGGAGTTAAATCCCAGGCTCTGTGTGTTCTTACAAGCAAGACATCGTTTCAGGTAAGGGCAGTCAGTTTTCTGCTCAAACGAACTAGATCGTTCACGAAGCTCACACGTTTCTCATCTTAATTGACAAGCATTGGATGTTAGAGGACCAGTGCATTCTATCTGTTTCAGATGAAGATTTGGACTACATATACTCCGTATGTGTAGGAAACACCGTTCTTTTGTTCTGGGAACACTCAGATTTCCTGCTGTATTAGAGATTCTAGAAAGCAAGAGCGTGCTTCTCGCTCTAAAGCAGAGTGTGATCCATGGATGAGAACTATGCTGTGTGTTTCACTTCAGAAATGGAGTTAAATCCCAGGCTCTGAATCTTCCTACAAGCAAGACTTCGTTTCAGGCAAGTCCAGTCACTTTTCTGCTCAAATGAACTACAAAGTTCACAAAGCTCACACGTTTCTCATCTTAACTGACAAGCATTGGATGTTAGAGGACCAGTGCACTGTATCAGTTTCAGAATCAGAGTTCGACTAGATATGGTCCATATGTGTAGGAAACACCCTTCTTTTGTTCTGGGCACACTCAGATTTCCTGCTGTCTTAGAGACTCTAGGAAGCAAGAGTATGCTTCTTGTTCTAACGCAGAGTGTGATCAATGGATGAGAACACTGCTGTGTGTTTTACTTCAGAAATGGAGTTAAATCCCAGGCTCTGAGTCTTCCTACAAGCAAGACTTCGTTTCAGGTAAGGGCAGTCAGTTTTCTGCTCAAACGAACTACATCGTTCACGAAGCTCACACGTTTCTCATCTTAACTGACAAGCATTGGATGTTAGAGTGTCAGTGCTTTGTATCAGTTTCAGAAGCAGATTTGGACTACATATAGTCCATATGTGTAGGAAACACCGTTCTTTTGTCCTGGGCACACTCAGATTTCCTGCTGTATTAGAGACTCTAGAAAGCTGGAGTGTGCTTCTTGCTCTAAAGCAGAGTGTGATCCATGGATGAGAACTATGCTGTGTGTTTGCCTTCAGAAATGGAGTTAAATCCCAGGCTCTGTGTCTTCCTGCAAGCAAGACTTCGTTTCAGGTAAGAGCAGTCACTTCTCTGCTCAAACGAACTACATCGTTCACTGAGCTCACATGTTTCTCAACTTAACAGACAAGCATTGGATGTTAGAGGACCAGTGCTTTGTATCAGTTTCAGAAGCAGAGTTGGTCTAGATATGGTCTGTATGTGTAGGAAACACCGTTCTTTTGTTCTCAGCAAACTCACGTTACCTGCTCTCTTAGATACTCTAGAAAGCAAGATCGTGCTTCTTGTTCTAAAGCAGAGTGTGATCAATGGATGAGAACACTGCTATGTGTTTCACTTCAGAAATGGAGTAAAATCCCAGGCTCTGAGTCTTCCTACAAGAAAGACTTCGTTTCAGGTAAGGACAGTCACTTTTTTGCTCAAACGAACTACATCTTTCACGAAGCTCACACGTTTCTCAACTTAACTGACAAGCATTGGATGTTAGAGGACCAGTGCATTGTATCAGTATCAGAAGAAGATTTGGACTACATATAGTCCGTATGTGTAGGAAACACCGTTCTTTTGTTCTGGGCACACTCAGATTACCTGCTGTATTGGAGACTCTAGAAAGCTAGAGTGTGCTTCTCGCTCTAAAACAGAATGTGATCCATGGATGAGAACTATGCTGTGTGTTTCCCTTCAGAAATGGACTTAAATCCCAGGCTCTGTGTCTTACTACAAGCAAGACTTCGTTTCAGGTAAGGGCAGTCACTTTTCAGCTCAAACGAACTACATCATTCACTGAGCTCACACGTTTCTCATCTTAACTGACAAGCATTGGATGTTAGAGGGTCAGTGCTTTGTATCAGTTTCAGAAGCAGATTTGGACTACATATAGTCCATATGTGTAGGAAACACCGTTCTTTTGTCCTGGGCACACTCAGATTTCCTGCTGTATTAGAGACTCTAGAAAGCTAGAGTGTGCTTCTCGCTCTAAAGCAGAGTGTGATCAATGGAAGACAACTATGCTGTGTGTTTCCCTTCAGAAATGGACTTAAATCCCAGGCTCTGTGTCTTACTACAAGCAAGACTTCGTTTCTGGTAAGGGCAGTTACTTTTCAGTTCAAAGGAACTACATCATTCACAAAGCTCACAAGTTTCTCATCTTAACTGACAAGCATTGGATGTTAGAGGACCAGTGCTTTGTATCAGTTTCAGAAGCAGAGTTGGTCTAGATATGGTCTGTATGTGTAGGAAACACCGTTCTTTTGTTCTCAGCAAACTCACGTTTCCTGCTGTCTTAGAGACTCTAGAAAGCAAATTCGTGCTTCTTGTTCTAAAGCAGAGTGTGATCAATGGATGAGAACTATGCTGTGTGTTTCACTTCAGAAATGGAGTTAAATCCCATGCTCTGAGTCTTCCTACAAGCAAGACTTAGTTTCAGGTAAGGGCAGTCAGTTTTCTGCTCAAACGAACTACATCGTTCACGAAGCTCACACATTTCTCATCTTAATTGACAAGCATTGGATGTTAGAGGACCAGTGCATTCTATCTGTTTCAGATGAAAATTTGGACTACATATAGTCCGTATGTGTAGGAAACACCGTTCTTTTGTTCTTGGCACACTCAGATTTCCTGCTGTATTAGAGAATCTAGAAAGCAAGAACGTGCTTCTTGCTCTAAAGCAGAGTGTGATCCATGGATGAGAACTATGCTGTGTGTTTCACTTCAGAAATGGAGTTAAATCCCAGGCTCTGAGTCTTCCTACAAGCAAGACTTAGTTTCAGGTAAGGGCAGTCAGTTTTCTGGTCAAACGAACTACATCATTCACGAAGCTCACACGTTTCTCATCTTAATTGACAAGCATTGGATGTTAGAGGACCAGTGCATTCTATCTGTTTCAGATGAAGATTTGGACTACATATACTCCGTATGTGTAGGAAACACCGTTCTTTTGTTCTGGGCACACTCAGATTTCCTACTGTATTAGAGATTCTAGAAAGCAAGAGCGTGCTTCTCGCTCTAAAGCAGAGTGTGATCCATGGATGAGAACTATGCTGTGTGTTTCACTTCAGAAATGGAGTTAAATCCCAGGCTCTGAATCATCCTACAAGCAAGACTTCGTTTCAGGTAAGTCCAGTCACTTTTCTGCTCAAACGAACTACAAAGTTCACAAAGCTCACACGTTTCTCATCTTAAATGACAAGCATTGGATGTTAGAGGACCAGTGCATTGTATCAGTTTCAGAATCAGAGTTCGACTAGATATGGTCCATATGTGTAGGAAACACCCTTCTTTTGTTCTGGGCACACTCAGATTTCCTGCTGTCTTAGAGACTCTAGGAAGCAAGAGTATGCTTCTTGTTCTAACGCAGAGTGTGATCAATGGATGAGACAATGCTGTGTGTTTAACTTCAGAAATGGAGTTAAATCCCAGGCTTTGAGTCTTCCTACAAGCAAGAATTCGTTTCAGGTAAGGGCAGTCAGTTTTCTGCTCAAACGAACGACATCGTTCACGAAGCTCACACGTTTCTCATCTTAACTGACAAGCATTGGATGTTAGAGGGTCAGTGCTTTGTATCAGTTTCAGAAGCAGGTTTGGACTACATATGGTCCATATGTGTAGGAAACACCGATCTTTTGTTCTGGGCACACTCACGTTTCCTGCTGTCTTAGAGAATCTAGAAAGCAAGAGCGTGCTTCTCGCTCTAAAACAGAGTGTGATCCATGGATGAGACTATGCTGTGTGTTTCACTTCAGAAATTTAGTTAAATCCCATGCTCTGTGTCTTCCTACAACCAAGACTTCAATTCAGGTAAGGGCAGTAACTTTTCTGCTCAAAGGAACTACATCATTCACGAAGCTTACACGTTTCTCATCTTAACTGTCAAGCATTGGATGTTAGATGGTCAGTGCTTTGTATCAGTTTCAGAAGCAGATTTGGACTACATATAGTCCATATGTTTAGGAAACACCGTTCTTTTGTCCTGGGCACACTCAGATTTCCTGCTGTATTAGAGACTCTAGAAAGCTAGAGTGTGCTTCTTGCTCTAAAGCAGTGTGTGATCCATGGATGAGAACTATGCTGTGTGTTTGCCTTCAGAAATGGAGTTAAATCCCAGGCTCTGTGTCTTTCTACAAGCAAGACTTCGTTTCAGGTAAGAGCAGTCACTTCTCTGCTCAAACGAACTACATCATTCACTGAGCTCACACGTTTCTCAACTTAACAGACAAGCATTGGATGTTAGAGGACCAGTGCTTTGTATCAGTTTCAGAAGCAGAGTTGGACTATATAATGTCCGTATGTGTAGGAAACACCGTTCTTTTGTTCTCAGCACACTCACATTTCCTGCTGTCTTAGAGAGTCTAGAAAGCAAGAGCGTGCTTCTTGTTCTAAAGCAGAGTGTGATCAATGGATGATTACACTCCTGTGTGTTTCCCTTCAGAAATGGAGTTAAATCCCAGGCTCTGTGTGTTCTTACAAGCAAGACATCGTTTCAGGTAAGGGCAGTCAGTTTTCTGCTCAAACGAACTAGATCGTTCACGAAGCTCACACGTTTCTCATCTTAATTGACAAGCATTGGATGTTAGAGGACCAGTGCATTCTATCTGTTTCAGATGAAGATTTGGACTACATATACTCCGTATGTGTAGGAAACACCGTTCTTTTGTTCTGGGAACACTCAGATTTCCTGCTGTATTAGAGATTCTAGAAAGCAAGAGCGTGCTTCTCGCTCTAAAGCAGAGTGTGATCCATGGATGAGAACTATGCTGTGTGTTTCACTTCAGAAATGGAGTTAAATCCCAGGCTCTGAATCTTCCTACAAGCAAGACTTCGTTTCAGGCAAGTCCAGTCACTTTTCTGCTCAAATGAACTACAAAGTTCACAAAGCTCACACGTTTCTCATCTTAACTGACAAGCATTGGATGTTAGAGGACCAGTGCACTGTATCAGTTTCAGAATCAGAGTTCGACTAGATATGGTCCATATGTGTAGGAAACACCCTTCTTTTGTTCTGGGCACACTCAGATTTCCTGCTGTCTTAGAGACTCTAGGAAGCAAGAGTATGCTTCTTGTTCTAACGCAGAGTGTGATCAATGGATGAGAACACTGCTGTGTGTTTTACTTCAGAAATGGAGTTAAATCCCAGGCTCTGAGTCTTCCTACAAGCAAGACTTCGTTTCAGGTAAGGGCAGTCAGTTTTCTGCTCAAACGAACTACATCGTTCACGAAGCTCACACGTTTCTCATCTTAACTGACAAGCATTGGATGTTAGAGGGTCAGTGCTTTGTATCAGTTTCAGAAGCAGATTTGGACTACATATAGTCCATATGTGTAGGAAACACCGTTCTTTTGTCCTGGGCACACTCAGATTTCCTGCTGTATTAGAGACTCTAGAAAGCTGGAGTGTGCTTCTTGCTCTAAAGCAGAGTGTGATCCATGGATGAGAACTATGCTGTGTGTTTGCCTTCAGAAATGGAGTTAAATCCCAGGCTCTGTGTCTTCCTGCAAGCAAGACTTCGTTTCAGGTAAGAGCAGTCACTTCTCTGCTCAAACGAACTACATCGTTCACTGAGCTCACATGTTTCTCAACTTAACAGACAATTATTGGATGTTAGAGGACCAGTGCTTTGTATCAGTTTCAGAAGCAGAGTTGGTCTAGATATGGTCTGTATGTGTAGGAAACACCGTTCTTTTGTTCTCAGCAAACTCACGTTTCCTGCTCTCTTAGATACTCTAGAAAGCAAGATCGTGCTTCTTGTTCTAAAGCAGAGTGTGATCAATGGATGAGAACACTGCTATGTGTTTCACTTCAGAAATGGAGTAAAATCCCAGGCTCTAAGTCTTCCTACAAGAAAGACTTCGTTTCAGGTAAGGACAGTCACTTTCTTGCTCAAACGAACTACATCTTTCACGAAGCTCACACGTTTCTCAACTTAACTGACAAGCATTGGATGTTAGAGGACCAGTGCATTGTATCAGTATCAGAAGAAGATTTGGACTACATATAGTCCGTATGTGTAGGAAACACCGTTCTTTTGTCCTGGGCACACTCAGATTTCCTGCTGTATTAGAGACTCTAGAAAGCTAGAGTGTGCTTCTCGCTCTAAAGCAGAGTGTGATCCATGGAAGACAACTATGCTGTGTGTTTCCCTTCAGAAATGGACTTAAATCCCAGGCTCTGTGTCTTACTACAAGCAAGACTTCGTTTCTGGTAAGGGCAGTTACTTTTCAGTTCAAAGGAACTACATCATTCACAAAGCTCACAAGTTTCTCATCTTAACTGACAAGCATTGGATGTTAGAGGACCAGTGCTTTGTATCAGTTTCAGAAGCAGAGTTGGTCTAGATATGGTCTGTATGTGTAGGAAACACCGTTCTTTTGTTCTCAGCAAACTCACGTTTCCTGCTGTCTTAGAGACTCTAGAAAGCAAATTCGTGCTTCTTGTTCTAAAGCAGAGTGTGATCAATGGATGAGAACTATGCTGTGTGTTTCACTTCAGAAATGGAGTTAAATCCCATGCTCTGAGTCTTCCTACAAGCAAGACTTAGTTTCAGGTAAGGGCAGTCAGTTTTCTGCTCAAACGAACTACATCGTTCACGAAGCTCACACATTTCTCATCTTAATTGACAAGCATTGGATGTTAGAGGACCAGTGCATTCTATCTGTTTCAGATGAAAATTTGGACTACATATAGTCCGTATGTGTAGGAAACACCGTTCTTTTGTTCTTGGCACACTCAGATTTCCTGCTGTATTAGAGAATCTAGAAAGCAAGAACGTGCTTCTTGCTCTAAAGCAGAGTGTGATCCATGGATGAGAACTATGCTGTGTGTTTCACTTCAGAAATGGAGTTAAATCCCAGGCTCTGAGTCTTCCTACAAGCAAGACTTAGTTTCAGGTAAGGGCAGTCAGTTTTCTGCTCAAACGAACTACATCATTCACGAAGCTCACACGTTTCTCATCTTAATTGACAAGCATTGGATGTTAGAGGACCAGTGCATTCTATCTGTTTCAGATGAAGATTTGGACTACATATACTCCGTATGTGTAGGAAACACCGTTCTTTTGTTCTGGGCACACTCAGATTTCCTACTGTATTAGAGATTCTAGAAAGCAAGAGCGTGCTTCTCGCTCTAAAGCAGAGTGTGATCCATGGATGAGAACTATGCTGTGTGTTTCACCTCAGAAATGGAGTTAAATCCCAGGCTCTGAATCATCCTACAAGCAAGACTTCGTTTCAGGTAAGTCCAGTCACTTTTCTGCTCAAACGAACTACAAAGTTCACAAAGCTCACACGTTTCTCATCTTAAATGACAAGCATTGGATGTTAGAGGACCAGTGCATTGTATCAGTTTCAGAATCAGAGTTCGACTAGATATGGTCCATATGTGTAGGAAACACCCTTCTTTTGTTCTGGGCACACTCAGATTTCCTGCTGTCTTAGAGACTCTAGGAAGCAAGAGTATGCTTCTTGTTCTAACGCAGAGTGTGATCAATGCATGAGACAATGCTGTGTGTTTAACTTCAGAAATGGAGTTAAATCCCAGGCTTTGAGTCTTCCTACAAGCAAGAATTCGTTTCAGGTAAGGGCAGTCAGTTTTCTGCTCAAACGAACGACATCGTTCACGAAGCTCACACGTTTCTCATCTTAACTGACAAGCATTGGATGTTAGAGGGTCAGTGCTTTGTATCAGTTTCAGAAGCAGGTTTGGACTACATATGGTCCATATGTGTAGGAAACACCGATCTTTTGTTCTGGGCACACTCACGTTTCCTGCTGTCTTAGAGAATCTAGAAAGCAAGAGCGTGCTTCGCGCTCTAAAACAGAGTGTGATCCATGGATGAGACTATGCTGTGTGTTTCACTTCAGAAATTTAGTTAAATCCCATGCTCTGTGTCTTCCTACAACCAAGACTACAATTCAGGTAAGGGCAGTAACATTTCTGCTCAAAGGAACTACATCATTCACGAAGCTTACACGTTTCTCATCTTAACTGTCAAGCATTGGATGTTAGAGGGTCAGTGCTTTGTATCAGTTTCAGAAGCAGATTTGGACTACATATAGTCCATATGTTTAGGAAACACCGTTCTTTTGTCCTGGGCACACTCAGATTTCCTGCTGTATTAGAGACTCTAGAAAGCTAGAGTGTGCTTCTTGCTCTAAAGCAGTGTGTGATCCATGGATGAGAACTATGCTGTGTGTTTGCCTTCAGAAATGGAGTTAAATCCCAGGCTCTGTGTCTTCCTACAAGCAAGACTTCGTTTCAGGTAAGAGCAGTCACTTCTCTGCTCAAACGAACTACATCATTCACTGAGCTCACACGTTTCTCAACTTAACAGACAAGCATTGGATGTTAGAGGACCAGTGCTTTGTATCAGTTTCAGAAGCAGAGTTGGACTATATAATGTCCGTATGTGTAGGAAACACCGTTCTTTTGTTCTCAGCAAACTCACGTTTCCTGCTGTCTTAGAGACTCTAGAAAGCAAATTCGTGCTTCTTGTTCTAAAGCAGAGTGTGATCAATGGATGAGAACTATGCTGTGTGTTTCACTTCAGAAATGGAGTTAAATCCCATGCTCTGAGTCTTCCTACAAGCAAGACTTAGTTTCAGGTAAGGGCAGTCAGTTTTCTGCTCAAACGAACTACATCGTTCACGAAGCTCACACATTTCTCATCTTAATTGACAAGCATTGGATGTTAGAGGACCAGTGCATTCTATCTGTTTCAGATGAAAATTTGGACTACATATACTCCGTATGTGTAGGAAACACCGTTCTTTTGTTCTGGGCACACTCACATTTCCTGCTGTGTTAGAGATTCTAGAAAGCAAGAGCGTGCTTCTCGCTCTAAAGCAGAGTGTGATCCATGGATGAGAACTATGCTGTGTGTTTCACTTCAGAAATGGAGTTAAATCCCAGGCGCTGAATCTTCCTACAAGCAAGACTTCGTTTCAGGTAAGTCCAGTCACTTTTCTGCTCAAACGAACTACAAAGTTCACAAAGCTCACACGTTTCTCATCTTAACTGACAAGCATTGGATGTTAGAGGGTCAGTGCTTTGTATCAGTTTCAGAAGCAGATTTGGATTTCATATAGTCCATATGTGTAGGAAACACCGTTCTTTTGTCCTGGGCACACTCAGATTTCCTGCTGTATTAGAGACTCTAGAAAGCTAGAGTGTGCTTCTTGCTCTAAAGCAGAGTGTGATCCATGGATGAGAACTATGCTGTGTGTTTGCCTTCAGAAATGGGGTTAAATCCCAGGCTCTGTGTCTTCCTACAAGCAAGACTTCGTTTCAGGTAAGAGCAGTCACTTCTCTGCTCAAACGAACTACATCGTTCAATGAGCTCACACGTTTCTCAACTTAACAGACAAGCATTGGAGGTTAGAGGACCAGTGCTTTGTATCAGTTTCAGAAGCAGTGTTGGACTATATAATGTCCGTATGTGTAGGAAACACCGTTCTTTTGTTCTCAGCACACTCACGTTTCCTGCTTTCTTAGAGAGTCTAGAAAGCAAGAGCGTGCTTCTTGTTCTAAAGCAGAGTGTGATCAATGGATGATTACACTGCTGTGTGTTTCCCTTCAAAAATGGAGTTAAATCCCAGGCTCTGAGTCTTCCTACAAGCAAGGCTTCAATTCAGGTAAGGGCAGTCACTTTTCTGCTCAAACGAACTACATCGTTCACGAAGCTCACACGTTTCTCATCTTAACTGACAAGCATTGGATGTTAGAGGGTCAGTGCTTTGTATCAGTTTCAGAAGCAGATTTGGACCACATATGGTCCATATGTGTAGGAAACACCGTTCTTTTGTTCTGGGCACACTCAGATTTCCTGCTGTATTTGAGATTCTAGAAAGCAAGAGCGTGCTTCTCGCTCTAAAGCAGAGTGTGATCCATGGATGAGAACTATGCTGTGTGTTTCACTTCAGAAATGGAGTTAAATCCCAGGCTCTGAATCTTCCTACAAGCAAGACTTCGTTTCAGGCAAGTCCAGTCACTTTTCTGCTCAAATGAACTACAAAGTTCACAAAGCTCACACGTTTCTCATCTTAACTGACAAGCATTGGATGTTAGAGGACCAGTGCATTGTATCAGTTTCAGAATCAGAGTTCGACTAGATATGGTCCATATGTGTAGGAAACACCCTTCTTTTGTTCTGGGCACACTCAGATTTCCTGCTGTCTTAGAGACTCTAGGATGCAAGAGTATGCTTCTTGTTCTAACGCAGAGTGTGATCAATGGATGAGAACACTGCTGTGTGTTTTACTTCAGAAATGGAGTTAAATCCCAGGCTCTGAGTCTTCCTACAAGCAAGACTTCGTTTCAGGTAAGGGCAGTCAGTTTTCTGCTCAAACGAACTACATCGTTCACGAAGCTCACACGTTTCTCATCTTAACTGACAAGCATTGGATGTTAGAGTGTCAGGGCTTTGTATCAGTTTCAGAAGCAGATTTGGACTACATATAGTCCATATGTGTAGGAAACACCGTTCTTTTGTCCTGGGCACACTCAGATTTCCTGCTGTATTAGAGACTCTAGAAAGCTGGAGTGTGCTTCTTGCTCTAAAGCAGAGTGTGATCCATGGATGAGAACTATGCTGTGTGTTTGCCTTCAGAAATGGAGTTAAATCCCAGGCTCTGTGTCTTCCTGCAAGCAAGACTTCGTTTCAGGTAAGAGCAGTCACTTCTCTGCTCAAACGAACTACATCGTTCACTGAGCTCACTTGTTTCTCAACTTAACAGACAAGCATTGGATGTTAGAGGACCAGTGCTTTGTATCAGTTTCAGAAGCAGAGTTGGTCTAGATATGGTCTGTATGTGTAGGAAACACCGTTCTTTTGTTCTAGGCAAACTCATGTTTCCTGCTCTCTTAGATACTCTAGAAAGCAAGATCGTGCTTCTTGTTCTAAAGCAGAGTGTGATCAATGGATGAGAACACTGCTATGTGTTTCACTTCAGAAATGGAGTAAAATCCCAGGCTCTGAGTCTTCCTACAAGAAAGACTTCGTTTCAGGTAAGGACAGTCACTTTTTTGCTCAAACGAACTACATCTTTCACGAAGCTCACACGTTTCTCAACTTAACTGACAAGCATTGGATGTTAGAGGACCAGTGCATTGTATCAGTATCAGAAGAAGATTTGGACTACATATAGTCCGTATGTGTAGGAAACACCGTTCTTTTGTTCTGGGCACACTCAGATTACCTGCTGTATTAGAGACTCTAGAAAGCTAGAGTGTGCTTCTCGCTCTAAAACAGAGTGTGATCCATGGATGAGAACTATGCTGTGTGTTTCCGTTCAGAAATGGACTTAAATCCCAGGCTCTGTGTCTTACTACAAGCAAGACTTCTTTTCAGGTAAGGGCAGTCGCTTTTCAGCTCAAACGAACTACATCATTCACTGAGCTCACACGTTTCTCATCTTAACTGACAAGCATTGGATGTTAGAGGGTCAGTGCTTTGTATTAGTTTCAGAAGCAGATTTGGACTACATATAGTCCATATGTTTAGGAAACACCGTTCTTTTGTCCTGGGCACACTCAGATTTCCTGCTGTATTAGAGACTCTAGAAAGCTAGAGTGTGCTTCTTGCTCTAAAGCAGTGTGTGATCCATGGATGAGAACTATGCTGTGTGTTTGCCTTCAGAAATGGAGTTAAATCCCAGGCTCTGTGTCTTCCTACAAGCAAGACTTCGTTTCAGGTAAGAGCAGTCACTTCTCTGCTCAAACGAACTACATCGTTCACTGAGCTCACACGTTTCTCAACTTAACAGTCAAGCATTGGATGTTAGAGGACCAGTGCTTTGTATCAGTTTCAGAAGCAGAGTTGGACTATATAATGTCCGTATGTGTAGGAAACACCGTTCTTTTGTTCTCAGCACACTCACATTTCCTGCTGACTTAGAGAGTCTAGAAAGCAAGAGCGTGCTTCTTGTTCTAAAGCAGAGTGTGATCAATGGATGATTACACTGCTGTGTGTTTCCCTTCAGAAATGGAGTTAAATCCCAGGCTCTGTGTGTTCTTACAAGCAAGACATCGTTTCAGGTAAGGGCAGTCAGTTTTCTGCTCAAAGGAACTACATCGTTCACGAAGCTCACACGTTTCTCATCTTAATTGACAAGCATTGGATGTTAGAGGACCAGTGCATTCTATCTGTTTCAGATGAAGATTTGGACTACATATACTCCGTATGTGTAGGAAACACCGTTCTTTTGTTCTGGGAACACTCAGATTTCCTGCTGTATTAGAGATTCTAGAAAGCAAGAGCGTGCTTCTCGCTCTAAAGCAGAGTGTGATCCATGGATGAGAACTATGCTGTGTGTTTCACTTCAGAAATGGAGTTAAATCCCAGGCTCTGAATCTTCCTACAAGCAAGACTTCGTTTCAGGCAAGTCCAGTCACTTTTCTGCTCAAATGAACTACAAAGTTCACAAAGCTCACACGTTTCTCATCTTAACTGACAAGCATTGGATGTTAGAGGACCAGTGCATTGTATCAGTTTCAGAATCAGAGTTCGACTAGATATGGTCCATATGTGTAGGAAACACCCTTCTTTTGTTCTGGGCACACTCAGATTTCCTGCTGTCTTAGAGACTCTAGGAAGCAAGAGTATGCTTCTTGTTCTAACGCAGAGTGTGATCAATGGATGAGAACACTGCTGTGTGTTTTACTTCAGAAATGGAGTTAAATCCCAGGCTCTGAGTCTTCCTACAAGCAAGACTTCGTTTCAGGTAAGGGCAGTCAGTTTTCTGCTCAAACAAACTACATCGTTCACGAAGCTCACACGTTTCTCATCTTAAATGACAAGCATTAGATGTTAGAGGGTCAGGGCTTTGTATCAGTTTCAGAAGCAGATTTGGACAACATATAGTCCATATGTGTAGGAAACACCGTTCTTTTGTCCTGGGCACACTCAGATTTCCTGCTGCATTAGAGACTCTAGAAAGCTAGAGTGTGCTTCTCGCTCTAAAGCAGAGTGTGATCCATGGATGAGAACTATGCTGTGTGTTTCACTTCAGAAATGGAGTTAAATCCCAGGCTCTGAATCTTCCTACAAGCAAGACTTCGTTTCAGGTAAGTCCAGTCACTTTTCTGCTCAAATGAACTACAAAGTTCACAAAGCTCACACGTTTCTCATCTTAACTGACAAGCATTGGATGTTAGAGGACCAGTGCATTGTATCAGTTTCAGAATCAGAGTTCGACTAGATATGGTCCATATGTGTAGGAAACACCCTTCTTTTGTTCTGGGCACACTCAGATTTCCTGCTGTCTTAGAGACTCTAGGAAGCAAGAGTATGCTTCTTGTTCTAACGCAGAGTGTGCTCAATGGATGAGAACACTGCTGTGTGTTTTACTTCAGAAATGGAGTAAAATCCCAGGCTCTGAGTCTTCCTACAAGAAAGACTTCGTTTCAGGTAAGGACAGTCACTTTTTTGCTCAAACGAACTACATCTTTCACGAAGCTCACACGTTTCTCATCTTAACTGACAAGCATTGGATGTTAGAGTACCAGTGCTTTGTATCTGTTTCAGAAGCAGAGTTGGACTAGATATGGTCTGTATGTGTAGGAAACACCGTTCTTTTTTTCTCAGCACACTCACGTTTCCTGCTGTCTTAGAGACTCTAGAAAGCTAGAGTGTGCTTCTCGCTCTAAAGCAGAGTGTGATCCATGGATGAGAACTATGCTGTGTGTTTGTCTTCAGAAATGGAGTTAAATCCCAGGCTCTGAATCTTCCTACAAGCAAGACTTCGTTTCAGGTAAGTCCAGTCACTTTTCTGCTCAAATGAACTACAAAGTTCACAAAGCTCACACGTTTCTCATCTTAACTGACAAGCATTGGATGTTAGAGGACCAGTGCATTGTATCAGTTTCAGAATCAGAGTTCGACTAGATATGGTCCATATGTGTAGGAAACACCCTTCTTTTGTTCTGGGCACACTCAGATTTCCTGCTGTCTTAGAGACTCTAGGAAGCAAGAGTATGCTTCTTGTTCTAACGCAGAGTGTGATCAATGGATGAGAACACTGCTGTGTGTTTTACTTCAGAAATGGAGTAAAATCCCAGGCTCTGAGTCTTCCTACAAGAAAGACTTCGTTTCAGGTAAGGACAGTCACTTTTTTGCTCAAACGAACTACATCTTTCACGAAGCTCACACGTTTCTCATCTTAACTGACAAGCATTGGATGTTAGAGTACCAGTGCTTTGTATCTGTTTCAGAAGCAGAGTTGGACTAGATATGGTCTGTATGTGTAGGAAACACCGTTCTTTTTTTCTCAGCACACTCACGTTTCCTGCTGTCTTAGAGACTCTAGAAAGCAAGAGCGTGCTTCTTGTTCTAAAGCAGAGTGTCATCCATGGATGAGAAAATGCTGTGTGTTTAACTTCAGAAATGGAGTTAAATCCCATGCTCTGAGTCTCCCTACAAGCAAGACTTCGTTTCAGGTAAGGGCAGTCACTTTTCTGCTCAAACTAACTACATCGTTCACGAAGCTCACACGTTTCTCCTCTTAACTGACAAGCATTGGATGTTAGAGGACCAGTGCATTGTATCAGTTTCAGAAGAAGATTTGGACTACATATAGTCCGTATGTGTAGGAAACACCGTTCTTTTATTCTTGGCACACTCAGATTTCCTGCTGTATTAGAGAATCTAGAAAGCAAGAGCGTGCTTCTTGCTCTAAAGCAGAGTGTGATCCATGGATGAGAACTATGCTGTGTGTTTCACTTCAGAAATGGAGTTAAATCCCAGGCTCTGAGTCTTCCTACAAGCAAGACTTAGTTTCAGGTAAGGGCAGTCAGTTTTCTGCTCAAACGAACTACATCATTCACGAAGCTCACACGTTTCTCATCTTAATTGACAAGCATTGGATGTTAGAGGACCAGTGCATTCTATCTGTTTCAGATGAAGATTTGGACTACATATACTCCGTATGTGTAGGAAACACCATTCTTTTGTTCTGGGCACACTCAGATTTCCTACTGTATTAGAGATTCTAGAAAGCAAGAGCGTGCTTCTCGCTCTAAAGCAGAGTGTGATCCATGGATGAGAACTATGCTGTGTGTTTCACTTCAGAAATGGAGTTAAATCCCAGGCTCTGAATCATCCTACAAGCAAGACTTCGTTTCAGGTAAGTCCAGTCACTTTTCTGCTCAAACGAACTACAAAGTTCACAAAGCTCACACGTTTCTCATCATAAATGACAAGCATTGGATGTTAGAGGACCAGTGCATTGTATCAGTTTCAGAATCAGAGTTCGACTAGATATGGTCCATATGTGTAGGAAACACCCTTCTTTTGTTCTGGGCACACTCAGATTTCCTGCTGTCTTAGAGACTCTAGGAAGCAAGAGTATGCTTCTTGTTCTAACGCAGAGTGTGATCAATGCATGAGACAATGCTGTGTGTTTAACTTCAGAAATGGAGTTAAATCCCAGGCTTTGAGTCTTCCTACAAGCAAGAATTCGTTTCAGGTAAGGGCAGTCAGTTTTCTGCTCAAACGAACGACATCGTTCACGAAGCTCACACGTTTCTCATCTTAACTGACAAGCATTGGATGTTAGAGGGTCAGTGCTTTGTATCAGTTTCAGAAGCAGGTTTGGACTACATATGGTCCATATGTGTAGGAAACACCGATCTTTTGTTCTGGGCACACTCACGTTTCCTGCTGTCTTAGAGAATCTAGAAAGCAAGAGCGTGCTTCTCGCTCTAAAACAGAGTGTGATCCATGGATGAGACTATGCTGTGTGTTTCACTTCAGAAATTTAGTTAAATCCCATGCTCTGTGTCTTCCTACAACCAAGACTACAATTCAGGTAAGGGCAGTAACTTTTCTGCTCAAAGGAACTACATCATTCACGAAGCTCACACGTTTCTCATCTTAACTGACAAGCATTGGATGTTAGAGGGTCAGTGCTTTGTATCAGTTTCAGAAGCAGATTTGGACTACATATAGTCCATATGTTTAGGAAACACCGTTCTTTTGTCCTGGGCACACTCAGATTTCCTGCTGTATTAGAGACTCTAGAAAGCTAGAGTGTGCTTCTTGCTCTAAAGCAGTGTGTGATCCATGGATGAGAACTATGCTGTGTGTTTGCCTTCAGAAATGGAGTTAAATCCCAGGCTCTGTGTCTTCCTACAAGCAAGACTTCGTTTCAGGTAAGAGCAGTCACTTCTCTGCTCAAACGAACTACATCGTTCACTGAGCTCACACGTTTCTCAACTTAACAGACAAGCATTGGATGTTAGAGGACCAGTGCTTTTTATCAGTTTCAGAAGCAGAGTTGGACTATATAATGTCCGTATGTGTAGGAAACACCGTTCTTTTGTTCTCAGCACACTCACATTTCCTGCTGTCTTAGAGAGTCTAGAAAGCAAGAGCGTGCTTCTATTCTAAAGCAGAGTGTGATCAATGGATGATTACACTGCTGTGTGTTTCCCTTCAGAAATGGAGTTAAATCCCAGGCTCTGTGTGTTCTTACAAGCAAGACATCGTTTCAGGTAAGGGCAGTCAGTTTTCTGCTCAAACGAACTACATCGTTCACGAAGCTCACACGTTTCTCATCTTAATTGACAAGCATTGGATGTTAGAGGACCAGTGCATTCTATCTGTTTCAGATGAAGATTTGGACTACATATACTCCGTATGTGTAGGAAACACCGTTCTTTTGTTCTGGGAACACTCAGATTTCCTGCTGTATTAGAGATTCTAGAAAGCAAGAGCGTGCTTCTCGCTCTAAAGCAGAGTGTGATCCATGGATGAGAACTATGCTGTGTGTTTCACTTCAGAAATGGAGTTAAATCCCAGGCTCTGAATCTTCCTACAAGCAAGACTTCGTTTCAGGCAAGTCCAGTCACTTTTCTGCTCAAATGAACTACAAAGTTCACAAAGCTCACACGTTTCTCATCTTAACTGACAAGCATTGGATGTTAGAGGACCAGTGCATTGTATCAGTTTCAGAATCAGAGTTCGACTAGATATGGTCCATATGTGTAGGAAACACCCTTCTTTTGTTCTGGGCACACTCAGATTTCCTGCTGTCTTAGAGATTCTAGGAAGCAAGAGTATGCTTCTTGTTCTAACGCAGAGTGTGATCAATGGATGAGAACACTGCTGTGTGTTTTACTTCAGAAGTGGAGTTAAATCCCAGGCTCTGAGTCTTCCTACAAGCAAGACTTCGTTTCAGGTAAGGGCAGTCAGTTTTCTGCTCAAACGAACTACATCGTTCACGAAGCTCACACGTTTCTCATCTTAACTGACAAGCATTGGATGTTAGAGTGTTAGGGCTTTGTATCAGTTTCAGAAGCAGATTTGGACTACATATAGTCCATATGTGTAGGAAACACCGTTCTTTTGTCCTGGGCACACTCAGATTTCCTGCTGTATTAGAGACTCTAGAAAGCTAGAGTGTGCTTCTCGCTCTAAAGCAGAGTGTGATCCATGGAAGACAACTATGCTGTGTGTTTCCCTTCAGAAATGGACTTAAATCCCAGGCTCTGTGTCTTACTACAAGCAAGACTTCGTTTCAGGTAAGGGCAGTTACTTTTCAGTTCAAAGGAACTACATCATTCACAAAGCTCACAAGTTTCTCATCTTAACTGACAAGCATTGGATGTTAGAGGACCAGTGCTTTGTATCAGTTTCAGAAGCAGAGTTGGTCTAGATATGGTCTGTATGTGTAGGAAACACCGTTCTTTTGTTCTCAGCAAACTCACGTTTCCTGCTGTCTTAGAGACTCTAGAAAGCAAATTCGTGCTTCTTGTTCTAAAGCAGAGTGTGATCAATGGATGAGAACTATGCTGTGTGTTTCACTTCAGAAATGGAGTTAAATCCCATGCTCTGAGTCTTCCTACAAGTAAGACTTAGTTTCAGGTAAGGGCAGTCAGTTTTCTGCTCAAACGAACTACATCGTTCACGAAGCTCACACATTTCTCATCTTAATTGACAAGCATTGGATGTTAGAGGACCAGTGCATTCTATCTGTTTCAGATGAAAATTTGGACTACATATACTCCGTATGTGTAGGAAACACCGTTCTTTTGTTCTGGGCACACTCACATTTCCTGCTGTGTTAGAGATTCTAGAAAGCAAGAGCATGCTTCTCGCTCTAAAGCAGAGTGTGATCCATGGATGAGAACTATGCTGTGTGTTTCACTTCAGAAATGGAGTTAAATCCCAGGCGCTGAATCTTCCTACAAGCAAGACTTCGTTTCAGGTAAGTCCAGTCACTTTTCTGCTCAAACGAACTACAAAGTTCGCAAAGCTCACACGTTTCTCATCTTAACTGACAAGCATTGGATGTTAGAGGGTCAGTGCTTTGTATCAGTTTCAGAAGCAGATTTGGATTTCATATAGTCCATATGTGTAGGAAACACCGTTCTTTTGTCCTGGGCACACTCAGATTTCCTGCTGTATTAGAGACTCTAGAAAGCTAGAGTGTGCTTCTTGCTCTAAAGCAGAGTGTGATCCATGGATGAGAACTATGCTGTGTGTTTGCCTTCAGAAATGGGGTTAAATCCCAGGCTCTGTGTCTTCCTACAAGCAAGACTTCGTTTCAGGTAAGAGCAGTCACTTCTCTGCTCAAACGAACTACATCGTTCACTGAGCTCACACGTTTCTCAACTTAACAGACAAGCATTGGATGTTAGAGGACAAGTGCTTTGTATCAGTTTCAGAAGCAGTGTTGGACTATATAATGTCCGTATGTGTAGGAAACACCGTTCTTTTGTTCTCAGGACACTCACGTTTCCTGCTTTCTTAGAGAGTCTAGAAAGCAAGAGCGTGCTTCTTGTTCTAAAGCAGAGTGTGATCAATGGATGATTACACTGCTGTGTGTTTCCCTTCAGAAATGGAGTTAAATCCCAGGCTCTGAGTCTTCCTACAAGCAAGGCTTCAATTCAGGTAAGGGCAGTCACTTTTCTGCTCAAACGAACTACATCGTTCACGAAGCTCACACGTTTCTCATCTTAACTGACAAGCATTGGATGTTAGAGGGTCAGTGCTTTGTATCAGTTTCAGAAGCAGATTTGGACCACATATGGTCCATATGTGTAGGAAACACCGTTCTTTTGTTCTGGGCACACTCAGATTTCCTGCTGTATTTGAGATTCTAGAAAGCAAGAGCGTGCTTCTCGCTCTAAAGCAGAGTGTGATCCATGGATGAGAACTATGCTGTGTGTTTCACTTCAGAAATGGAGTTAAATCCCAGGCTCTGAATCTTCCTACAAGCAAGACTTCGTTTCAGGCAAGTCCAGTCACTTTTCTGCTCAAATGAACTACAAAGTTCACAAAGCTCACACGTTTCTCATCTTAACTGACAAGCATTGGATGTTAGAGGACAAGTGCATTGTATCAGTTTCAGAATCAGAGTCTGACTAGATATGGTCCATATGTGTAGGAAACACCCTTCTTTTGTTCTGGGCACACTCAGATTTCCTGCTGTCTTAGAGACTCTAGGATGCAAGAGTATGCTTCTTGTTCTAACGCAGAGTGTGATCAATGGATGAGAACACTGCTATGTGTTTCACTTCAGAAATGGAGTAAAATCCCAGGCTCTGAGTCTTCCTACAAGAAAGACTTCGTTTCAGGTAAGGACAGTCACTTTTTTGCTCAAACGAACTACATCTTTCACGAAGCTCACACGTTTCTCAACTTAACTGACAAGCATTGGATGTTAGAGGACCAGTGCATTGTATCAGTATCAGAAGAAGATTTGGACTACATATAGTCCGTATGTGTAGGAAACACCGTTCTTTTGTTCTGGGCACACTCAGATTACCTGCTGTATTAGAGACTCTAGAAAGCTAGAGTGTGCTTCTCGCTCTAAAACAGAGTGTGATCCATGGATGAGAACTATGCTGTGTGTTTCCCTTCAGAAATGGACTTAAATCCCAGGATCTGTGTCTTACTACAAGCAAGACTTCTTTTCAGGTAAGGGCAGTCACTTTTCAGCTCAAACGAACTACATCATTCACTGAGCTCACACGTTTCTCATCTTAACTGACAAGCATTGGATGTTAGAGGGTCAGTGCTTTGTATTAGTTTCAGAAGCAGATTTGGACTACATATAGTCCATATGTTTAGGAAACACCGTTCTTTTGTCCTGGGCACACTCAGATTTCCTGCTGTATTAGAGACTCTAGAAAGCTAGAGTGTGCTTCTTGCTCTAAAGCAGTGTGTGATCCATGGATGAGAACTATGCTGTGTGTTTGCCTTCAGAAATGGAGTTAAATCCCAGGCTCTGTGTCTTCCTACAAGCAAGACTTCGTTTCAGGTAAGAGCAGTCACTTCTCTGCTCAAACGAACTACATCGTTCACTGAGCTCACACGTTTCTCAACTTAACAGACAAGCATTGGATGTTAGAGGACCAGTGCTTTGTATCAGTTTCAGAAGCAGAGTTGGACTATATAATGTCCGTATGTGTAGGAAACACCGTTCTTTTGTTCTCAGCACACTCACATTTCCTGCTGACTTAGAGAGTCTAGAAAGCAAGAGCGTGCTTCTTGTTCTAAAGCAGAGTGTGATCAATGGATGATTACACTGCTGTGTGTTTCCCTTCAGAAATGGAGTTAAATCCCAGGCTCTGTGTGTTCTTACAAGCAAGACATCGTTTCAGGTAAGGGCAGTCAGTTTTCTGCTCAAACGAACTACATCGTTCACGAAGCTCACACGTTTCTCATCTTAATTGACAAGCATTGGATGTTAGAGGACCAGTGCATTCTATCTGTTTCAGATGAAGATTTGGACTACATATACTCCGTATGTGTAGGAAACACCGTTCTTTTGTTCTGGGAACACTCAGATTTCCTGCTGTATTAGAGATTCTAGAAAGCAAGAGCGTGCTTCTCGCTCTAAAGCAGAGTGTGATCCATGGATGAGAACTATGCTGTGTGTTTCACTTCAGAAATGGAGTTAAATCCCAGGCTCTGAATCTTCCTACAAGCAAGACTTCGTTTCAGGCAAGTCCAGTCACTTTTCTGCTCAAATGAACTACAAAGTTCACAAAGCTCACACGTTTCTCATCTTAACTGACAAGCATTGGATGTTAGAGGACCAGTGCATTGTATCAGTTTCAGAATCAGAGTTCGACTAGATATGGTCCATATGTGTAGGAAACACCCTTCTTTTGTTCTGGGCACACTCAGATTTCCTGCTGTCTTAGAGACTCTAGGAAGCAAGAGTATGCTTCTTGTTCTAACGCAGAGTGTGATCAATGGATGAGAACACTGCTGTGTGTTTTACTTCAGAAATGGAGTTAAATCCCAGGATCTGAGTCTTCCTACAAGCAAGACTTCGTTTCAGGTAAGGGCAGTCAGTTTTCTGCTCAAACAAACTACATCGTTCACGAAGCTCACACGTTTCTCATCTTAACTGACAAGCATTAGATGTTAGAGGGTCAGGGCTTTGTATCAGTTTCAGAAGCAGATTTGGACAACATATAGTCCATATGTGTAGGAAACACCGTTCTTTTGTCCTGGGCACACTCAGATTTCCTGCTGCATTAGAGACTCTAGAAAGCTAGAGTGTGCTTCTCGCTCTAAAGCAGAGTGTGATCCATGGATGAGAACTATGCTGTGTGTTTCACTTCAGAAATGGAGTTAAATCCCAGGCTCTGAATCTTCCTACAAGCAAGACTTCGTTTCAGGTAAGTCCAGTCACTTTTCTGCTCAAATGAACTACAAAGTTCACAAAGCTCACACGTTTCTCATCTTAACTGACAAGCATTGGATGTTAGAGGACCAGTGCATTGTATCAGTTTCAGAATCAGAGTTCGACTAGATATGGTCCATATGTGTAGGAAACACCCTTCTTTTGTTCTGGGCACACTCAGATTTCCTGCTGTCTTAGAGACTCTAGGAAGCAAGAGTATGCTTCTTGTTCTAACGCAGAGTGTGCTCAATGGATGAGAACACTGCTGTGTGTTTTACTTCAGAAATGGAGTAAAATCCCAGGCTCTGAGTCTTCCTACAAGAAAGACTTCGTTTCAGGTAAGGACAGTCACTTTTTTGCTCAAACGAACTACATCTTTCACGAAGCTCACACGTTTCTCATCTTAACTGACAAGCATTGGATGTTAGAGTACCAGTGCTTTGTATCTGTTTCAGAAGCAGAGTTGGACTAGATATGGTCTGTATGTGTAGGAAACACCGTTCTTTTTTTCTCAGCACACTCACGTTTCCTGCTGTCTTAGAGACTCTAGAAAGCTAGAGTGTGCTTCTCGCTCTAAAGCAGAGTGTGATCCATGGATGAGAACTATGCTGTGTGTTTGTCTTCAGAAATGGAGTTAAATCCCAGGCTCTGAATCTTCCTACAAGCAAGACTTCGTTTCAGGTAAGTCCAGTCACTTTTCTGCTCAAATGAACTACAAAGTTCACAAAGCTCACACGTTTCTCATCTTAACTGACAAGCATTGGATGTTAGAGGACCAGTGCATTGTATCAGTTTCAGAATCAGAGTTCGACTAGATATGGTCCATATGTGTAGGAAACACCCTTCTTTTGTTCTGGGCACACTCAGATTTCCTGCTGTCTTAGAGACTCTAGGAAGCAAGAGTATGCTTCTTGTTCTAACGCAGAGTGTGATCAATGGATGAGAACACTGCTGTGTGTTTTACTTCAGAAATGGAGTAAAATCCCAGGCTCTGAGTCTTCCTACAAGAAAGACTTCGTTTCAGGTAAGGACAGTCACTTTTTTGCTCAAACGAACTACATCTTTCACGAAGCTCACACGTTTCTCATCTTAACTGACAAGCATTGGATGTTAGAGTACCAGTGCTTTGTATCTGTTTCAGAAGCAGAGTTGGACTAGATATGGTCTGTATGTGTAGGAAACACCGTTCTTTTTTTCTCAGCACACTCACGTTTCCTGCTGTCTTAGAGACTCTAGAAAGCAAGAGCGTGCTTCTTGTTCTAAAGCAGAGTGTCATCCATGGATGAGAAAATGCTGTGTGTTTAACTTCAGAAATGGAGTTAAATCCCATGCTCTGAGTCTCCCTACAAGC
Organism: Onychomys leucogaster; assembly: GCA_949786385.1. Lineage (NCBI taxonomy): Eukaryota > Metazoa > Chordata > Mammalia > Rodentia > Cricetidae > Onychomys > Onychomys leucogaster. Next base: position 264,472 of record CATKUP010000368.1, read on the forward strand.
AAGACTTCGTTTCAGGTAAGGGCAGTCACTTTTCTGCTCAAACTAACTACATCGTTCACGAAGCTCACACGTTTCTCCTCTTAACTGACAAGCATTGGATGTTAGAGGACCAGTGCATTGTATCAGTTTCAGAAGAAGATTTGGACTACATATAGTCCGTATGTGTAGGAAACACCGTTATTTTATTCTTGGCACACTCAGATTTCCTGCTGTATTAGAGAATCTAGAAAGCAAGAGCGTGCTTCTTGCTCTAAAGCAGAGTGTGATCCATGGATGAGAACTATGCTGTGTGTTTCACTTCAGAAATGGAGTTAAATCCCAGGCTCTGAGTCTTCCTACAAGCAAGACTTAGTTTCAGGTAAGGGCAGTCAGTTTTCTGCTCAAACGAACTACATCATTCACGAAGCTCACACGTTTCTCATCTTAATTGACAAGCATTGGATGTTAGAGGACCAGTGCATTCTATCTGTTTCAGATGAAGATTTGGACTACATATACTCTGTATGTGTAGGAAACACCATTCTTTTGT